>JAJBZI010007304.1:0-17795 GCA_021234465.1 Dendrobium hybrid cultivar
AAATATTTATGTTAGCTTTCTTCAAATTCTTTTATTTAATCCCATGATAATATTTTACTTTATTTTTCTTAAATCGCCCTTTTGTCTAAAATTAATAAATGATCTTGGGTATATAAACTCTCACTCGTAATGATTTATAATGATTGCAATTTAAACTGTCTAATTTTCTTATAAAAAATAATCAATCTGAGTTTTACTATATTGATTTTTATAACTAATGAAATACTCATCTCTTTTCTTAAATAAGATATTGGCAATTATAGAATCATAAGTTAGCGAAAAGTTAATATGGTCCATTCACCTTTATTAATCGCTCAAACTCATAGCCACCAATCCTTGAATGTTTTTAAAATCTTTTACCACTGTATTAATATGTAGATTTAAATCTTCTTCTATAAAAACTTTTTCTTCAAAAAATATCCTTTGTATTAATTATTCAAAATCATTATAAGATTTTAATTTCAAACACATATACAAACCTATTTAAGGAGTATAAATACTAATAATCTTAGTCACAACAGTAATATTTAAAATTATAATCTTATCTCCAATTCTATTAATTTTTATGACATTATCTTTCACTCTTATCTATAATCACACCTACACCATTTCTAACACGACTCCTATTTGAATAACATAGTTTAAATCATAAACTATCAATCTCATTATCTTTCTCTCTTATCCATTTAATTTCTTAATATATAGAATATTTATCTTCTGATGAATCATAATATCTATTAATTTCATTAATTTACCTGTAAGATAACATATATTCTAAGTTTCTATCTTAATTTTAGTTTTATGGATTAGCTTCTTTGTCTACATTCATCCATGATGTGAAAACCCTTGCTTATTTAATACTGCACCTGAGTGTTAGTGCAGTGTGCCTTGTACACTTCTTACTAAATTCAGACCACCCATCGTGTCACTTCCAGGGAATATCCTACAATTAACATAATATATTAAATGATTCATGCCCTAATTGTTTGACAAATTTTTCTCTTACTTCCAACCATCTAATGCAACCTTTCTCTTTTTCATTTAGAGCTTGGGACTTGGCTATTGAAATGCATATGAGCTTTTTTCCCATATACAACGTAGCCTAAATTAATGGGCTCAACTTATGAGTTTTTGAGCTTCTGTTTCTGATGCATTCAGAGCCTCACTTTGAGGTTCATAGTTGTCGTTTATGCTTCATTTGCTATTTCTTAGAGGATTACATAATTTCATAAGCTAAAAATTTTTATTTTTAGAAAAAAGGCAACGTATAACATTTTTTCTACAAAAAATAAGGAAGCATGTATATTTAAATCCATCAAACACGCATTCATTGCTTGACACAAGTTGTTTCCAATTTGTTTTTAACCCTTATTGGCCATGCATACTAAAGATTTTAGCATTTAAGAGCAATACTTGCAATAAAAAATAGTTGTATTTAATATTAGTTTATTTGCTCCTTTTGGGCATGACCAACTATAATAAAGAACATTATATATCTATCATAATACTATAGGGTAAGTGCTCATAAAACAAATATCATCAAACAATCATGTCATACCAAGCAACGTAACTACATGCAAGAATGAAAAAAAAAATCCTAACTACACCTTATCCTAAGTTGGCTATGCGTAATGCATTTAGTGTGTAAGGCCGTGTATCCGTCACACTATTATTTGATGTGTTTGTTTTATTATGGAATAGGAAAAGATTTAAGTTATTTTATGGGATGGTTTCACTTTAAATATTTGGTGGCTTAAAACATTTATTTAGCTTTTTGGCTTAAAGCATTTATTTGACTTTTAGAAGATACATATTTTAAAGGGTTATGAAAAATGCATTGAATGAATACTGCTTATTTTAAGACATACATGTTACTGATGATGTCCTAAAATTCAATGGCATAAATATTCCATCTTTTGGATTGAAATGACACATCATTGTATAAAAAATGGATCAAAATAGCTTTTATGGCTTTTAATGATGTTTCTTAGTGTTAGATTAAGGAGAAAGAAAGTTTGCTTGATTAGGCTAAGCAAATATGCATAGGGGTTTCACTTATGACTTGAAAACATTCACTTAAGTGGCAAGAAAAATTTCAAGATGGAAGACTCTAAAAGAAGCCCATAAATTTGGTTTAATTTGAGTAATAATTTAAGAATGAGTTCACTTATTCTAGTTATGCAAGGGAATTTAGGATTTGGTCCTAGATAAGTGTCACCTATTTGAATGGGCCAAGTAGATGGGCATTGGCTTTGACGGCAAAGGAAAAAAATGTGGTTCCTTTGATTGGGTCAAGTTACTAAATCTTTGATTTCGAGGCTAAAAGAGTGCTCCTATTTGATTGGGTCAAATAAGAAAGGTTATTAGGACTTAATCCTAGTTTAGAAGGGTAGATTCACTCACTTGGTTTTCGGTCCAAGCAAATGAGGACAAGTATATTAATAGCTTTGGAGCCAAAGAAACACAGGAGATCTTACAGCTTTGAGGTTAAGGAATTCCTCTAGAGTTGGATGCTAAGAGGAAGAGAAAGCTTGGTGATTTGCTTCACATAACGAGGTTGAGCCTTCTGTTTGAATTAGGTTCAAGCAAATGGAATTAGATTGAATATTTTTTTTCTTTATATTGGTAAGTGAAACCAAAAGAAAATCTTATAACTTGAAAGTTTAAGGATGAAAAATCATTTGCTTGATTTGGATCAAATAAATGGAAGATGCTAGGATTGGAGTCCTATGCATAAGTTTGGGGTTATTTGTTGACTTCGAAGTCTAAAGAGAAATTTAGATAATAGGTTTAAAATAATTTATGCTGATTCAAAATCCCTTAGAGATTATTTAGAAACCTCCATATAAGATTTAGAAAAAGCATTAGGGCAAAAAACTTGAGCAGGAGAGGTTTGAGTTGAATTTGAGCCTAACCAAGGCAACTTAAAGCTTTATCTAGTACTGCTTTGACTCCGAAAAAGTTTCTAAGTTCCATAAGACAAGGCTTTGAAGTTTTAGGGAACACCAATATAAGATTCATTGGAGGGAGAAAATCCTAATGCTCCTATTTCTTTTGGAATAATTTTTTGCATAAATTCAAGTAAGAAATGCCACTTATGGTTTAGGAATCAAGTGAGATTAATTTTATCAAAATATATTGATTATCATGAACTAGTAGAAAGTGATTTTGAATTTTTAGAAATTTTCTAAATTTATGTTTGAATTTTAAATTTTAAGTAATTAATTAATTCATAAAATTGCTTGAAGTTTTAAAGAATGCAAAATGAGTTTAATTAATTCAAAATGATTTGAAATTTGTACCAAGGATTTTGGAGGGTCTATAGAACATTCCATAAAAAGCTTCAGAATTTTTGGAATGAATTAAATTAATAAAAGAATTTTTATAAATTTTTAAAACTCAAATTTGTAGAAAACAAAACAATCCTATATTTTAAATAAAATTTAATTTTAATTTGCATTTTAAAGGAATGTAATGCTTTTTGTCTTGCATTTTCTTGTATTGTTTTTCTATCATTAGTTATGAATTTTAGAAGTTTTTTTTTTTACTTATTTATTTTTAAATTCTAGTTACTGTAGCAAGGTTTTTTATGTGTGAAAGGAGCTCATTTGCTGGCGTGGTTTTTTGCTGTTGTGCTAATATGATAGTAGTTGGATTGTGCCACATGGTTGCCACATGTCTATCAGGATGGCATGATTGAATATACAGATATGACTTAACAGTATCATACTTGAATCTAATAACCTAATGATTTAGATGTCATCTTTAACCTCCAATGTTGAGCTCAATATATGATTTTTAAGGGATTTTGATTCCTAAAGAATCAGAATTGTGTAATGCAATTTACTATGGATGAATGCTCCGAGGATGAACACTTGTAGAATAAAGTACGTGACCTAGGGGTTGTTCTAAGGTTTAAGGGATTATACTTCACTAAAGCAAATGTTCAGCAGCATGCCAATGGAGCAGTTTTGTCTGGTAGAGGCAAAACTTTACTGAATTGCTCCTTGGTAGTCTCCTTGTTGGACTATATGGAAATCTAATGCGGTTGCAACTTGCTGTACTTTGGTCTTAGTAGGGCTTGAAGGGCTTTGGAAAAGAAGGGGAAACTCGAGAAAAATTCTTCACGCTATAGGGAAGCTCTATGAAGCTAGAATTCTCCAATCACTCTAATGTCTCTCTATTTAATTTTACTTAACTTGTTGGCTATCCAAAGCTAAAAAAAGCCATGGAATGAGCATCGACCCATGGTTCATTATAGGTTGATGGTTGGGATTTTGGCGGATTGCTTTTGATAGACTAGAGCTCCTTAGGTGGCCAGGAGATCATGCAAAAAGAGAGCCAAGGCCAGTACATTTGGTTACTTTTGATTGCACTACAACTATTGGCTTAAGCTCGAATTGTTTTGGCTAAACCCTAGGAGGCTAGATAAATATAATGTTGGACTCAAAATGGAATGAGCCAAGCTAGTCTATCCATTTGGGTTGCATAGGCATGGTTTGACCTATTAAATCCATTTGGGTTGACTAATTTAGACCAAATTGAGTTGGGGTTTGTTTAAGTTTAACCTAGAGGTTGTCTAGGAGAGCTAGATCCAAATCTTGAAAATCTATGGTGAGTTCAAAGGAACCTAAAAGGCTCAAATAATCCTATGGTCAAGGCTTGTTTGAGTAAGGTTAACCCTATCTAGCCTAGGTTTTGGTTCCTAGGGTCAGGGTAGTGAGGCTAAAACAAATCTCTAGTTCATATGGTTAATGTTTGAGGTGAGCCTAAGTCTCAATTTAAGTGAATTTAATCACTTGACACATTGGACTTTAGTTTACTTTTCATTGGAAAGTAATGAGCCTCATAGGGTTGTCTAGCTAATTTTCATAAAATAATTGGCTAAAATAGGTTGTTTGTATCCTATTGAACTTATAAGGGTACCATAAATTTATTTAGTAGAATTTATGTGGGTTGCTAGACTAGTTAAATTGGTCAAAGCTAGGTTGAACCCATAGGATGATGTTTCCTTTAACTATAGCCAAAGAGATGGTCAGCAATCAATAAGGTAGGTCACTAAACCCATAGCGAGAGAGGCTTGGGTTTGGCCAAGCCAAGGTTATCAATTTTATTACAGAAATAAGGTCGACTGCCCAATATGCTTAATTGGCATTTTTCATACAAGATTAATTAAATTAGATGCCCTAAATACAAAATATAAAAGAGTAGGCCTTTTCTTAGACAAAGATTTAGCCTTGAGGAGCAAATTTCCTGTTTTAATGATGTTGCACTTGAGCCTTTAATGAGTGGTTCTAATTCACAATATTGGGGACTTTAGAAATTCAGCACACTGGTGTTTGCATTCATCAAAACAGCAATGGATTTCAACACTACACGCCTGTCTACCCAGAAGGTATTAGGGCCCAAGTTAGCATGATTGAACCCAGCGTTGAGATGCTGATGACTTCATCATTTTTTTTCAATTGTTGCAGTATTCATTACCTTGCCTAATATATTGAAAGTTTATTATTAGTTTTCTAGTCCCTTTTAATGTATTTTTTGCAGCATTCAGTATTAGTTGTTAGCATTTCTAATTGCATGCATATTGCCTGCCTTGCTATTTTTTAGGGAAAGGTATTACATCCCTTTGCTGGCGTCCTGATGGAAAAGCTATAGCTCTTGGTCTTGATGATGGAACCATTTCACTGCATGATGTTGAGGTAGGCAAAGTAGATAAAAAAATGAGGATTCATGAAATTGACCATGAAATAGTTGGGATAAGTTAATGATGATGGTGATATTGATGTAGAAAAACTAGATAACAAAGATGAGAATCAAAGGATCTAGCATATGCTGCCAACAGTTTACCCTTTCCAGTCAAAAGAGAATCTAATGATTTTTTGAATTACTTGCCAGTAATTTGAGCTTTTATTATCATGTTTTTGATAAATTAGCATATTAGCTTCTGTGCACTGCCTTATTTTTGGAATTTGATAATCATTTAGTGGAGATTCATTTTTTTTCCAAAAAATATAATTTTCTTTCAGATAATGCATCTAAATTTCGCCCATTGGCCTTCTTAAGGTCATCACTACGTGATGTTGTTATTTCTTTCCTTTCTTGCCAACTATGCTTGTCCACTGAAATTTACGTGCTTGATGATTTTTGGTATGTTTAACTAATTAATTTGTGTAATTTTTTTCTTGATAAGGTTGATGATAATGACGCTTATCTACTGCCCTTTTTTGAGATACATGGTTAGTTTTACGAATCTTTCTTCAACATGGATTCCTTCTAAAAGGTTATCAGAACTTACAATGACAGCTGTCCAAAACACGCACGTCTTTTTAAGGTCATCTGTGAATGATGGTGTTATTTTTTTTCCTTTCTTGCAACTCTACTTGTATACTTTACATGCTTCATGATCTGTGGTATGTTAATTTCATTTATAATTGTTTTCTTGATATGGATCATAATGATTTTATTTAATCTAGGTATAGTTCAAATTATTTATTATTGTTTCAAGTACATGTGTTGGATGAAATCCAAGTCCACACAATCGTTGATTGCTGTGTTTTGGGCGGCTGTGAACTTGATGCTAGCTTTTGTGAGGTTTGAGTTCTCTTAGAAGGAATTAATGGTGAAGAAGATTTATAAAAATTACCTTGTATCTCCAAAAAAAAAACTTATCTTATTGGCGCGATGCTTCTTGTTGGGATTGTCATCTTCATCATAATGCTATTGCTTAATGTACCTTTCTCTAACTTGCCATCACATAAATCCAAGTTTGAGATCTTTGGAGAATGCTGTATTAGCTATGATCTTTTTATTTTTCGTCACTCAGCATTACTTTATAACCATTTCTTAGAGTAAAGTACTGCTGGAAATTAAATTTTGGAGAATATTACATAATAATTATTATTGACACACAAGTTCAATTTGAATTTTAATTCAGACATTATGTAAGAAAATAATAGTAATTATATATATAATTACAGATTGAGGGCTATAAAAATATCATAGTGCAGAACATAGAATTAACATTAGTTGCATTACTGCAGAATGGGAAGCTATTGAGAGCAGTAAAAACTCATAGTGTTGCTGTTATCTGTCTAAACTGGGAGGAGGTTGCTCAAACCAAGGTATTTTCTCCATCATTTTCCTTTGTTTTTATCTTGTTTCGAACAATATGTTAGAATGCATATCTTATTTACTTGTAAAAATTTGTTGCATTTCTATGATTTTGCCATTTATTTGAGGAACGTGATGTATTTGCTTTTATCTCTTCTTCTATGGATGCCAGTTTTACGTACATGCCTTTAAATTTTGTAAAGGATGTGTACATGCGACGGGGATACCTGCAAAACACGAACATGAAAAGGGAATGCTTGAAATTTTAGCGTTGTACACGTTTTGACATATATTATTTAATACTATGCAAATTCATATATCATGAGAAAAAAATTATGCAGTACGATATATTGAATTTGAATTCCTAGATCAATATAGAAAAAAATAATGTTGTGGACCTAACAAATTAATTTACATTCTTGGTTTTTAATTCTTAAACATATTTAAGTTTAACTCTGCGATAGGGTATCAAAGAACTTTAATGTTTACTTAATTATGAATTTTAGAGGGACTATTCTAACATGCCATAGTGTTACTATTCTTATAAATATTTTATTTTGAAATGAAGGGAGGGGGTTGGGTGCAAGGGTTGTTAAGAAGACAATGTGGGAGGGAGGTGGAAATGAAAATTTAGTTGTAGATGCACAATGAATGCACGTAGAGAAATTAAGGAATCGATGGTAAATGGAAGCAAGGGTGTGAAAGGTATGCAGGGTGAGGTAGAGTATAGTGTGAGCGAGTAAGTGTATTAGGATAGATCCATTATGAAGGGGAGCTTCTAGGTTTGGTTGTCTGATAAGGCAACTGGAATAATGTGTGAAAAATGCCCATGGTGTAAGAGGCTAAGAAGGATGGAGGTGGAGGAGAGACAAAAACTAGTAGATTCAGAGAGGCATTGAGAAGATGATGATTGCTTGAAAGTAATTTAAATTGAGCATGAATAGGGAGGATAAGTGGAGCCAGATAGTTGGAGATATAGAAAAAGGGAATGAAGACACTAAGAAGGAAGTAGAATGGTTTATGAACCAACTGAGTTAACAAGTTCTTCTATTCAGGCAGTTAATTTATCTTTTAGTTTAAATCAGTTGGAAATTCTGGTGCTGATCGCTTACAAATTGGTCATTAAGTGTGTTTCTTTTATGGGAAGGTACGACCAAAGTTGGTGTGTTTGACAGGTATCCCCTTGTTTTTAAGGTGTCACTTTCCGTAAATAGATGATATTGGCATGGAAACTATCAGCGAACTTATAGTCTGCAGGCTGGCAAATTGTGAGTTATCTCTTCTAATGATTATTGACATGAAAATAGACCGCTTGTAAGTATGATTGAACTAAGTTGACTGACTTATCTATGATTGAAATTCCCGTTTTTCTTATTTATGAAGGATTTTGGCAATGGTCCTTAAGTAAGTTTTGGAGGATTATATGGCTTTTTATCGTTCGTGATACCCCATGTCATTTAGTGGACATCAAAGTGGAAGGCGAATGCCCAGTAGGATTTCTTAACTTTTGTCAAACTTCGATTTTCTAATAGTTTTCCATCTTTCCAAACAGATGGAAAATCCAATAAGGAAGAATGTGCTCTTTAGCATGTTGGTATTGTGTAATCTCTGCAAGGCATACTTTTTTGTGGGCTTAATAATTGTTCCCCTATGGAATGATCTCTAAGGCAACTATTGACAAATTAAGAGATTCCTTTCTTTTAATTAAAATTACTTAGAGTGTCTTTTCACTTAATTCCTTGGGAGGGGTAGTTTAGTAATTAGGTGGCCTAGGAGTTATTAGGTGTTTTCTTATAAATATCCCATTGTTATAATAGGAAGGGGGTATTTGTTGAGTTAGTTTTTAGGTTAATCTTTTTTTTTTTTGAAGAATGTTCCTATTTTTGGGTTGAATTTCCCAAATTTTGAGGGAGGTGGTGAGGGAAAGGGTGTCGTAATGGAATTTGAGACTCCCCGCCATTGATCTTAACAACCCTGGACCTTCTTAGTTGGCATTTTCTTGGCTTTGCCTTAGATTTCAGTTGATTAAAAAGGTGTGGTCGGTGGCTGTCCAAGTTGTCCCAAGTGGTGGCAACCTTTTGTATGAATATAAGAAGTTCTCTGAAAGGAAACAAAAGGAAATTTGAACTGATTGTAGAAGTGTATCAGGAGGAAAAGGACTTCACGATGGCAGCAAGTATGGTTTTCCTCTTGGCAAGCGCATATTTAATAAAGCAGCAGTAATGGTGAGATGGAACAACAAGGAGGGACAGAGGGAAATAACAGAATTTTGGAGTAGGAAATCTATGGTATTTGATTTCTTGTACTCTTGTTTTTTCTAATTTGATCTCTTAAGATTGTAGGGGTAATTCAGGAAAGAGGAGGGGATCTGATCTCAAGATAACAGAAGCGTCTGCCTTTGAATGGATAATTGCCAACTGGAATTGTTGAGAAAAGGAATTTGATAGGAAGAGTTTGTGGGGAACTTGAATTGGCCTAACAAGACTAAATAACGAATTGGAACCACATGAAAACTACTAAACAGTGATAAAAAATAATGGCAGATGCCAAACTATACCAATAATAGGAAGTATATTTACAAGAAACTTGGAATAGGAGTTAATACTTCAAGTACTTCAAAAAATCAGAGGTTATCTAACTAGAATTTAAATTCTACGATAGAAATTTCTTTGAAGAATCCCACTTAGATCCAAATGTTTAGTAATCTTAGATTTCTTGATGCTGTTTTAAAGCTATTCATACGATTTCAGTCGCCAACTAGTTGACTCGGAAGTATCCAAGTGTGTTAGTTCCTTAACTAGCCCCGTTTCTCTTCTCTTGTCTCTTGATCATTAGCCTTCTATTATTAATAGATAGTTGTCGAAGCTAAGGAGGATTGACATTTCGAACCACGACTTGTTAAAAAAAAAGGGAGAAAAGCACCGATCAAATGATCACAAAAGAATACAATAATACAATTTATTGAATCATAATTGGAAAAGAAAGGACCTGATGAAGATTGCCAAATTGAGGTTATGAATAAAAGCTTGATTTATTGTTTAATAAATAATCTCTATGAAACAATTTTTCAATATGCTAAGAACAAGTCAACCAATTATGAGATCAACTTGGGACTATATTATTATATGGATAGATTTATTGCTAACTCAAATGAGAGGGTAAATGCTGATATGCAACTTGCACTATTTAGGAACAAAGAAGATTTCTTTGAACTACAACAAACTATTGCAAAATGTTCTTAAGGTAATTTTTAATATTTAATGTCTTGATTAAAATAATTATGTGCCCTCAAAATTCTAAAATTATAAATTCTAACTAACTATATATATATATATTTCCAACTTTAGTTGAGTGGTGGATCCAATTTGGTGATGACGATCCAAAGCTTTAGTGGCTGTTTGATTGCAGTGTATTTGAAATACTTTAGAGTTGTTTGGATAAGTGCAAAGTAAATGCAGGTTTTTATTTTTTGTTTGGCTTGAAATATAGTGAACGTAGTGTAAAGTGAATGTAGTGGCGACTAGAGGTGATCAGAGACTGGCGGTGGGAGGTGCTCGACGGTGGCTGGTGGTGACAGACTGCAGTGGGGGGTGGCCGGCGGTGATGAGGAGTGGTGGAGGGTGGCCAACAATGGTCGGCGGCCAGTGGTGGTCGAGGGTGACCATCGGCGGTGGTAGAGGTGGTGGCGGTGGCCGGCAGTGGTCGGTGGTGATCGGGGGTGACTGGGTGCAGCGGAGGTGGTCGGTGGAAGCGGGGGGTGGTGGCTTCTGGCCTGCTGCAGGAGGTGGTTGGGGGTGATCGGCGGTGGTGGAGGTGGTTGGCGGCGACGTCGACGGGGTTGGTGGAGGGTGGCCAACGACTGGTGGTGGCCGATTGGGGCGACAGAGGTGTTGACTGGCGGTGGCATTGGAGATGAGTTTTCAGTGTATTTGGAAATTGCCAAAATATGATGAATTCCAAATACATTGGATTTGAACTAATGGATGAATTCTTTTTACTTCAAAATTTTATTCTGCATTCCTTTTACTTCAAACCAAACACCAATATTTCTAAAACCTCTGCATTTAGAATACTTTACACCCCTAATGTAATAAACGAAACAACCCCTTAGTATTATGCTGTTAAGGTATTAGGACTTACGTGATCGTCATCTAGATGTGAGCGTAACTAGAGTACATATAATCAAGTTTACCCAAAGGAGAAACCGTCTAATGACCTTAAGGATGAACTCCTTGGTGTTCATCATGTACAACAAGAAATTTGAATGATAGAAATTGAATTTTTTTTTTTGAAGTATGATAAGGATCCCTTAATTTATGATGATATGTCATCGGATGATGAATGAATTGTAAATGATGATGATGAGGTCACACCATCTAATTTGTAACAAGATCTAAATATTGATTTATTCGATAGTGATAGAAATAAGATAAGTACATCTAAAACAAGATAACAAACTAGAAACTAAAAGAAAAAGTATCTAAAGAAGTTTAGTTATTTGAAGTTGTTTTAAACTTTAATTAATGCGGTTAATATCTTATTGATTATTACTTATTAGAGAAGAGAAAGATGATTGAGATTATGCTACTTTTATTTGTTATCTTATATTATTTTACTCGGTTGTTGTTTGCATTTGACTCCTAGCTTATGTAATTTGTTATTTAATATTTTGTAGGTTGTGTAATTTGTTATTTGATATATATGTAAATTTCTTACTTCTTATTGTCTTAAAATATTAATATGTTATTTTGTAGTATATTAATTGGTTTTGATGCTAGTATATTACTTACATTCATTTTTACTATGCATAATTTTTTGATTGCGAGGCTTATGCCTCTCTTCACGGAAGAAAAACACAAAAATACGCAATTATACAATGTTAAGCCTTGCAACAAACTAAATGTTTTAGATTTCCCACTCCAAAATTCAATTGCTGTCCTTTGTCCCTACTTGTTCTTCCTTCAACAATAGGATGAAACTTGCCACTATTGTTGCCATATGAAAGTTGTCACTTTCCATGAGGAAAACCACCCTTGATGCTATAGTTGAAGCTTTTTCCCTCCTGTACTTCTACAATCAGTTGTAATTTCTTTTTGTTGCTGCTTTTCGAAGAACTAGTTGTAGCTATACAGAAAGTTGCCACCATTTGGGACAACCTGGACAACCATAGAGCACCCCTTTTTAGCTTTTGAAATCTGAGGCAAATCCAAGGAAAGACCAGGGAAGAATGTCTAGGACTCTAGGATTGATGGTGGAGGAATCTCGGACTCCATTACGATCATCTTTCCCTCACTACCTCCACCAGATTTGGGAAATCCACCTAAAAGCTGAGAAATTGTTCCCAAACTTGGATAAAACTTTAAAACTTATTAAAAAAAGGACCCTTTCCTAACATAAGAATGGGACATTTATAGGAAAACACCTATTAACTGTTAGATCACAATTATTTAACTGCTCCTAAGGAATTAAGAGAAAAAGGCCCTCCAAGTAATTTTTATTAATAGAAATGATCCCCCTATCTTTAATTTTATCAACTATGCTACAAAATAGTTAAAATATAGATTAATGTTATAAGGATTAGTATTTTTTGTTTAGATCCAAAGTTTTGTCATGTTCTTATTTTTTTTTTTCAAATGCAAAGAGAATATTAAATTGAAATTATGAGCTTTCATTGCATGTGGATGCTAATTAAGTACATAATGGAGATATTCTTTCCCCCTTTCCGCACAGCATTTTTTATGAACAGTTAGAGGGTGTTGTGGATATTGTTGATTCATTTATTCCTTCACAGTTTGTCAAGCCATTGGCTAGGAGTTTTGGATGACATTTAAATATTTTGGATTTATATTTATTACTTATTTTCACATCTAATCACGGTTATTTCCTTACCACCACTTGCTTCTCATTTGTTTAGGCATAACAAAGTGACAAATTGATAACACTTGTGAATCAATTTACAATTTGGTATAACTTTCATTTTTGCCTATGTATTTTATTTTCTTTCATAATAGATTCCGTAGCTTCTATCACTGAAATTGTTTGAAGAAGAAAGCTAACCTAGCTTGTAAACTTGATGGAGGTGGAAGGGTAGATAAGGATAAAGGAGAAACTAAGCTGACACAATTTGGATTAGGAGAGAATGCCCGAATTTGCCTCAAGAATGATTTCATAAATCTGATAGCAATTGTTAATAAATTAATCAATGATTTGACTACAAATCATGGATCCTTATTTATATGAAAAGGGATCCAAGATATAGTAAAAGATTTTAAAATCAAATTTAATCTTATCTAAAATTAAATCTAATGCTACAAAACATTTAAATTTAAGTATAATATTATCCAAAAAGGCAATTTAATGTAATAAAATAATTATAAGAAAAAATAAATACGACTAAAAATAAATATTAATTTTGTAAAAAGGCTTTTAAATCTGTTCGTTTTAGCTTATTTGTATCCTAGTTCATCATCTTTAAATTGGCCTATAAAAATTGATTTTTTTAAGCTAAATTAGCTAAATTGATACATCATTTGAGCCGATCAACAAAAGAACTATTCTGTTCAAGTGCTTCTGGGAGGCGGCTATGGTGGAGGTGACACAATTGGATCGTCTGACAAAAGAAGTTGAAGTAATACATATGGATTATGATATCTGGTTGTTTGTTTGGTTTAAACTTTATTCCTCTATGAAATTTCCACAATTTGGACCAATAATAAACTAGGAGAAGATGGTAATAGTAGCAACAAAAGCTTAGTCACGGGTAGGTGTGGTTGAAGCAAAATGTAATAGTTGAAAATTGTGTCCGTCTCCTAAGATAGTAGTAAACGAATTGCAACAAGAATTATTCTAAGAATTTGGAGAAGATAAATAGTATTCTCTCTGCTTAGGAAATTTATGACATAGAAGCTCGAACTTACTCTCTGCTTATGTCTTAAGACACAACCTCAAGCACAATATTGAACTTATGTATCATATACTCATAATTATGCTCAATGTTTAGCATGTCATAGTAAAATTCTTCATCCAGTGTAAAGACCATCGTTATAGAGGGAATGATTATAAAGTTTTAGCACTTGCTATTGACTTGAAAAATGTTCAAGTTTTGTGGGGTCAATGGAACATATTGAATATTTTATTAGATTGCACGAGATTGGAGGGACAAGCCATTTAAAGATGTATATGTAAGGTTATCTCCAAATGTATTTTAGAGGGTAAATTCTAAAAATTTTGATGATGACGAGATGGATTATACTAGTTAAAAAAAAAGATGATATATGTGATGTAATGTAGAATGATACTGATCAACATATCCATAGTCAATATCATAATGGTATAACCTGCAAATCCTAGTATAAGTGTAAGAATCATTGTCATTATCATTTGAGTATGAATGTTGAGATCTAAAAGGACGATGGTGAATTACATAATCATCTTAAATAGGATTTTATGTATTAGATTTAGTATGCCTGGAATATGTATATATAAAAGTTTTGATGGGAATATACAATTTATTTTTTTAATATGCTGATGCCTTTGTTTATGATAATCTGTTATTGAAATTTGAGTGGTGGAGCATTTTCTTTGAAGGTGAGTTATGTGTTATGGGCTTCTCAGTTTACCTTGTTGAATGGACGTTGTAGGTGATAGTATAGTATATCTTGGCATTTGGAGAACAACAATTCAAGGTGGACTATGACTATGTTTTGGCTGACGAATGGAACAAAATAAGGCTGTGAAGAGGTGGATGTTGATTGTTGAGGCGGAGGCTAAATGTCGGTTCCTTTTGAGAGGCTGATTGTTAATGAGGATGGACCAACAAGCTTTATTATTATTGGGGTTAGTTTTTTTTAAAGGTTGGCAAAGTGCTATAAGAACATGAGCGTTCTAGTAAATTTTTGGTGAGTGAGAACAAGCGAACGCCTGGTGGTAGGAATGGTTGCAAATTGTATAAGTTAGTGGAAATTATGGGCAATCACTAAAGATAGTGAGCATTGCTATTGGAGTGGATGAGAGTACGTGAGTGCATGTTAAATGCTATTGTCACATCCTACGATGATCTCTTATACTTGAGCATTCTCTATTTGCCATTCCAGGTTGTCTTAAGTGGTCAAATGAAAAAGTATGAATAATGCTATAGTTGGGTGCTAAAATACAATACTTTTATGAATAGTAAAATTAAATCTAAACTTAAGTGCGTGCATTGTTGGTAAGAAAAAAGGAAGAAAAAAATACAATTGATTTGTAAGAGATGCCTCGTTCACCAAAGAGATGTGATCTTGTAGCTTTATAAAAATGAAAGAAAATGGAAGGGGAAGTTTTTTTCCTACATGTGCTCTCCAGTCCTAAACTTGTCTTCGTCTCGCTACTCACGCCCACAACCCTGATTGCAACCCGCTCTGCCTCCATCCCGTGCTCACTCATGATAGCAGGCCTGCGGCCCATCCCCGCTCCCTCCTCTTGTGACCACGCGATCCGACTTCCCTGCAGCCCATGCCTCTCATGCGATGCTTGTTTGCGACACCCGCACGACCACGGCTCCGACTCGCACACCTCAGACTCGTGCCTCTTGCGTGACCTCCAGCACGTGACTTGCGCGACGTCTGCCTTCAACCTGTGATTCCAGCTTTTCTCGTGAGTCCTACACCAACACTCAATCAGTTCTATGCAAGTGTGACAACACATAATAATGAGCAATCATTCCTTAAATTAATTACACACATGAAAGGAATGAAGGCCAGCGCCGCGTATCTTTGATCCTGTCAGGAAATAATAAATTAGAAGATTTTGCACCATCGTATCTTTGATCCAGCCTGCATGAACAAAGGTAAATGCTTATCTGACGCCTCTTACGCGGGAGAGATGTCAGAAGACTGTCGAAATTTCGAGGATTTCTTAAATTTTTTTGAAGCAATTGATATTCTTTTTATAAAAAAATAAAATAAAATAAAATAATGTATTAACTAATTATTTATTAATTCAAAAAACACCTTTTTTTTAGTTTATTTAAAGTGTGTTGTTAATATTTATAAAAAAAGGGAGAAAATAAATAAATAAAAAAGGAAGATGTACTGATGCATTGAACTGACAAGTATAGATGTCTCAGAGCTAAATAAAAGTTTTATAATGATTCAATTACTCAAACTACAACAATGCTAACTTAGTCATAAACCTCCAATTGATATTGGTTCTAGTATTGTGAATAAACAAAATAAATAAAACATAATCAAATGTTGCATAATATGCAAATTAAAAAAAGAAGAAAGGGGGAGAAAAAACTCTGATATTTGATATTAAAATTATTAAAACACAAGGTCTTAATAAAAAAATTAAGTCAATTGGTAACTCCTAATTGGAGCAATAAGTCCCGAATCAAGTCCATGAGCAACTCCTAATTGAAGTAATAAGCCCTAAATCAAATCAATAGATAACTCCTAATTGGAGTAATAGGCCCTCAAATTAAGTCAATAGGCAACTTCTAATCGAAGCAATAAAGCCCTAAATGAAATCAATAAACAATTTCTAATTGGAGTAATAAGCCCTCAAATCAAGTCCACACGCAACTCCTAATTGGAGCAATAAGCCTCAAATTAAATCCACAAGCAAACTTCTAATTGGAGCAATTCATCCTCAAATTGAATTAACAGACGACTTTTAATTGGATTCATAAGCCCTTAAACCAAATCACTAGGCAATTTCTAATTGAAGTAATGTCCTTAAATTGAGTCAATGGGCAATTCCTAAAATGGTTAAAAAGTCTCATTCTAAATATCCAGGCCATCTAATAGATATAAACCCCAAACCCTAAATCATAATAGATTAAAATCTACCCTCGCCCACCTCAGTCCACTCGGGATCCCTTAGAGGAGGCAACTTATTCCTGCTAATCAGATTGCTTAGATGCTACGACCAATAGTTTATTAGTTTTGGTAGATTGAGACTTTTGGTATTCCCTGAATGTTGAAACCATTGGATATTGATCTACTCTATCTTTGTCCCCCATAAACCCTTTTCATTAATCGAAGCAAATTTTAGATTACTAAACTTAAATTTAAAAACTATATTAAAGTAACCTATTTTTAATCGAGAGTGCACTCCCATGAGTGGGAGGGGTAATTAATTATGAGGGTTTGTGCTCATAGGAAGTTGAGACCGCAGAACTAAATAAAATCCGATAGAGGCATAAAAAAATCTGATTATTTAAAAATTAATCTACCTTTTGAAGAATGGAATCCTAACCTAGAAGCTGGGATTCGTGCTAAATCATTTTTCTTGAGTGAACATCTGTATATGTATATATATATACACACAACAACAACAACAACATCAAGCCTTTATGCCACTACGTGGGGGCGGCTTCATGAATCCTTTTTCTCCATTGTGTTTTATTAATTGTCAAATTCTCATTTAAATCTAATAAACAAATGTCATTTCTAATACATTCTAATCAAGTCTTTTTAGGTATACCACGACCTCTCTTAACATATGCTAAATTAATACATCTACTCTCCTGACTGAGTCATCAGAAGGTCAACATTCTATATGACCAAACCATCTAAGGCGACTTTCTCTAATCTTATCTATCACTGGAGCAACTCCAACCTTTTCACATATATGCTCGTTTCACATTCTTTCTCTAATGGTAAAGCCACTCATCCACCTGAGCATCCTCATCTCTGCAACAC
>JAJBZI010007306.1:0-14677 GCA_021234465.1 Dendrobium hybrid cultivar
TATCTACATAACGGCTAATTTTTTTTTTCCATATTTAACACCTAAATTTTAACATTTATTCACATCACACTTAAAAAAAATCAATGTTGTTGCTCTTATCAATCCGGTGGATGGCTTACCAATAAGTTCTTGTTGCTCTTATCAATCGTTAGTTCTTGGTGTATAGAGCTAACGAGTCAAACTTGAGCTTGCTACGATGACTCGTTAACTCACGAGCCGACTCGTTTAAAAGAAATTAATACAAAATATTCTTAAAATATATTAAGATTAAAAATTTTAAGTATAAAATGTTTATAAATATTTAAAAATTATATATCATTTTCTTATACTAAATAATTTATTATTATTTTTTTTATAATTTCTCTTTTTTGTTTTATTATAATAATTACTTAAGTCATAATTATTTTCTCTTTTTCATAATAAACAAGCTAGCACAAACTCGAAAATAAAACTCAAGCTCATACTCAAACTCGATTAACTAATAAAACTCAAGCTAAAATAAGAACAGACTACAGCAGCTCGATCGACTGGTTTACAAGCCCCTAGCCCCAATTCCGGCTTCATAGGGTGGCTGTTAAAGGCATTCCTTTTTTATTTATTTCATGGATTAATGCATGTATATCATATGTACATTTTTTTTATTTATATTAATGATAATTTAGAAGAATATTTTGGTTCCACTTCGGGGCTTTGACAATATTGCCTTTTATCTCTTTACCTGTTTACTATTATTATGTATGCATTCTCTAATATGTTAGATGATGGTAGCAAGGGCCTTCCTTCCAAGGATATACTCTTAATGAAAAAAATTATAATCATCTTCTTTATACAGACGATCTTCTTGTCTTTGTTAAAGTTGATATTGATAATATTAATGTTCTTAATAAGCTTTTCACACCTTTTACTTGTGCTTTGGTCTTAAAGTTAATCATGTTATAAGTTTCTATATTATTCCCAATGATTCAGGTACTAATTAGGATACCTTAAGGCTCCTTAATATTAGGCAAAGCTATAATGTTATGACTTATTTGAGTATTTCAATATCTCATAATAGATTGAAAATTGTGGAATATAATCATCTGCTTCTTAAAATTAATACTTATTTGAAAGGTTGGAAAAAATAGAATGCTTTCTTTTGCAAAGAGAATCCAGTTGCTGAAATACACTATATATAACATTATTACTTATTGAATTAGAGGTACTACTCTTCTTGCTTCGTATATTAAGACTATAAATAAATCTTCTGTTAGGTTTTTGTATGGTGCTAATATTCATATTAAAAAGATGCATCTCATCTCATGAAAAAACACTTATAAGCCTCATATGCATGGGGCCTCAGAGTGGCTTTAATTGTGCTTTCATTGATTGCTTTTATAATTTAAGTATTCCTTTATCTTTTTTGTTCAAATATAAATATTATTCTCCTTGGATGTTACCTACGATAACTGCATCTAAATACTGGAAACAAATACATGATACAACATCAATAGTTAGAAAATTTATGAATTACACTTTAACTAGATATCATAATCAATCTCTTATTTGAGACCCATGGTTTCAAGGCCAATCTCTAGTGGAGTTTTTTAGATTAAATTTACTTAACTTGTTCCCTCGTATCCCTCGCTATACTAATGAAGTTATGGGTGATCTTATCTATGTCCCGTCATTTATTTCTAATACTTTAAATGCTTATACTGTTGCTAATTCTAATCTGCCCTGTTTGAGCTAAACCAATTCTTTCGACTTTAAGTTTAAATAGTGCATGGCTTATTATTACAATGAATGTGAGGTGATGGATTGATGACGAAAATATGACATAAAATATATGTTTTGCATTTCTCTTCTTATGACGAGCTTGCTATTAAAGGTGATTTAAAAAGGATTAAAGAATTATGCAAAAAAAAAAACATCATTATCTCTCCTATTTGTCCTTTATGCAACACTCGTATAGAATCTATTAGTCACCTCTACTTTGATTTTGAGTATTTTTTTTTATATAATTTTTAAGCTCATTCTAACTATCAGAACTTTTTATATGAGGCCTAATCTCATGACGGCATTGGATCATATTGATGGCCTTTGTTTGTCGGATTGTAACATTAAGCATCTATTCTTCTTGGCTACTAATTACACTATATATCATATTTGGTTTGAAGAGAAATAATCGTCATTTTTGACATTCTAGATCTTGCATCTACTCTTTATATTAAGATCAAGCAGGCTATTTTGTTTAAATTTAAGAAATGAAAGCAATACGATAGATTATATTATTGGTTGGGCTAATTCCTCAATTTCTTCTCTTGGTTCTTCTCTGAATTATTCCCGTTGGATGGCTTATGTGCTCTGGGGTTTCTTGATCTCTTTCCTATCTGTTGCTCGGAGGTTTTCTAGGCATATTTGGGGTTGGTCGATGATGTTGCTTAGTTCATAGGTCTCCTAGGACGGTCTTTTGGCAATCAGGAGACTTGTCGGTTGGCTGAGTTCTCTCATGCTTGTAGAAAATTTTGCTGAGACCTCCCAATCATGCTTCCTTATCGGTCCTTCCTAACACTCTCTGCCTGCAAACCTTTGTTTGCAGGAAATCTTTTTTTATCTCATGTTCTGCAGCTGCTCAGCTACTGTTGGGTTCGGGCTATGCTGGTAGTTTGTGGATTTCTACCGTTGGCTTGGGTGCTGCTGTTCTGGCTAATTGCTCGTCCTGAGGCTTTGGCTTGTTTTGCTTTCACGACTGTAACTGTTTTTGTTTTAAATTGTAACGGGGATCTGTGGTTATTTGCTATCTTTAGCTGATCCTTTTTTGCCTGCCCATTTAGTTGGTTGCAGCAGGCTGCTGTGTTTTCCCGTTTATCTCTTCTGTTTTTGCCTTAGCTTTAGATGGCTGTTCTTGTTTGTATGTTCTTACCTCTTGTTTCTGTTATCCTTAAATTCTTGAAATTTTTACTATTTTTTGAAATAAAATGGCTCCGGCCTAAACTTTCTCAAAAAAAAAAAAAAAAAAAAAGTGAAGCAAGGCCTCTCCCGCCATGTATTTGCAGATGAACTGTCAACTTTTTCTCTATTTAGGATCTCCAGCTTTGAAATTTGATTTGAATCGCATAATTACTTGCCTAAAATAACCGCATTGCATCCAGCTGAGCTTTCCCATTTGACCCGTTCTCTTTCCTTTGTAAGGAATTCATTTTTAGAATATTCAGATTCCTGAATATCTCTCACCGTGTGGAGATCGTCAGGGAATCATCAAGTCCGGCTTCAGAGTGCATTCCTCACCCTGTTTCACTGTTTTCTTCATCGTTCCGATTTTTTTTTTTTTTTTTCAAGGAGTTCAAGCTTGTAGCGACTTTGGTGTCTTACACAATTTTCTGGGTTTTCTTTGGATTTGGGGGTTTGGGCTTTCTGGTGAGCACCTTATTTCTGCATCAAAGAAACATTTTTATTGTTTTTCATGGAGAAAGAATCTGTTTTGTGATTCCAAATTTTTTTAATTACTTTGATCTTGCCAATAACTTTTAATTATTTTACCGACATTCGCTCAGTAAAAGCTCATCAAAGTTATTCCGTACGGATCAGTCCGTTTCCATGTTGAGGGTTTCATTTACTGTATGTATTGCAAGTGTTTGTAAATTAAAAAGATGCTTTAGTGAATGGGTTTACTTTTTTATTAGGTGGATTTGCAACGGCTTCATTTAAATGAATGATTTGAGGTCTTAGAACTTCTCTGTTAGAGTTTATCGTTTTTCTTTTTTTGGGATATCAGGCCAAGGCCAACTCATTCTCGATTTAAAATCCTCTCAGTTGGTAGCCAAAGTTTTCAACCAAGAAATCAAGGAGAGCTGTGTAGTGTCTATCTTTTGAATGTCTGCTATTATATGCCAATTCTTGTTTTGGGATTCTTGGACATTTGAGGATGCATCGAAATCTTTACTTGTTCCTCATTTTCTGTCTCTTTTGAAGGGATTCAATCTTCGAAGGAAATGATCTCATTGGCTTTCCTCACTGCTGTCAGTTTGTTCATTGAATCTTCTTTCTACATAGGATTTTGTTAGTTCACGGAAGTTGTTGACCTCTGCTGTAGGATTTTAAGTAGTTACACTTTCTCGATGGAAAAGTAAATCCTTTTTTTAAGTGTTTTTTCCTAACGGATGTGATCTTCCGCACTATTTCGATCTCTCATTTTTATCATTATGGAAAGTGGTCCGCGAATTGTTGTTATTCTTTCTCGCTAAGGATTCCTCTAATTTGATGTAGAATTTCCCTTTCCTTTTCCTGGAATCCCTCACCCTCTTCTCCCCTGAACCTTTAAATTATGTCCTGAAGGTGTGAAACTTTCCATTTTCTGTAGCATCTTTCTTTTAGGCTCTGTTTGATTCGAAGCAATTGAATGACAAGAAACAAAAAGGAAATGTAAATGAAATGTTAACTGAATTCAGTTGAAATTATTCTTTGTCATCCCCGAGCCCGGTTGATGGTACATCTACCAACACTATACACAATGAAGGAATTGTTCTCAACTCTTGAAATTTATTGTAAGAATCAAAATTGATTTCGATCTTTGTTGTACTCCAAAAGAAAATTAATATACGAGTAATTATAAATAGTAAAGGCAAGCAAAGAAAAATAAATAGTATTTTTATGTATTAAAAAAATTCACAAAATAGTATAACTAATAAGCAAAAATAAAAATTATTGTGAGAGAAACTGAAGTAAACAACTGCATAATCACTGCCTAAAAACAACAAAAGTATGAATAGAGCTACAACATAAAGTTGAATGCTAAATGCACTGCAGGTTTCTTGCTGAAAAGTCTACTGATGTGGCAATGGTCTACCAAGCAATCTAATTGAACCTGTTATGAGAAAAGTTTTGTGAACATGTTAGTAATGCATTTGATATTTAAGTTTATGTTGCAATTCTTTTTCATATTTCTGTTTGGTTTGAGTATTCCTTGCTTGTATAGTTGTTTCTTCCTTTTTTTTTTTCCATTAATTTGTATTTTTGCTTCTGTGTTGTTTTATTATTGTGAATTTTATCAATGTAATAAATTATTATTTATTTTTTTTGCTTATTCCTAGTGTTTATGATTAGTTGTATATTACTTTTCTCTTATGATATAGGTTTAAATCAATACTCTTGAAACTTGTTTCAAGAGTTGTGGTCGATCTCTTCATCTCATCCAATATTATCGGGATAAAATCAAGTCTTGAACCTAGGGTGTGATAAAGTATAATTGAAGATTTTATTTTTTATTCAATCTATTGTTTTTCATGGGACCCAAGATGTGATAGTTTTTGCCTACTTTTTTGATTGATGAGGAATCAAATGAAGAAATAGTTCTTTTTGCTGTTTAATTTATGAGAAATTATCTGATTCTTTTTATTAGGAGGATATATGTGAGTTACAATGATAATCCAACAAAATTTTCTTCCCGTTTTTCATTGATGCTGGGCTGGAATTATTAATTAAAATGTATCGAAATTTTGCGGGTTAATCTAATTACTAGTGAATTTCATTGATTCCAAAAACAATATAAAATTACGGAGTAAAAAGAATTTACATCCCTCCATTCCTTCAAACCAAACATCCCTTAATTAACTAAAATAATGTCGTCTTGTCTTTTGAGCTTGAGCGTTGTTTTATGCTTCAGTTTTCTGCTGACTAGGTGCATTTATCCTGTACTTGTTGACATTGTATCTCGGTTATAGTCCAAACCAAAAGCACAAGTTATATGAAAATTTTTCTGTCATTTTCATCTTTGTGAATGCTATTTATGGTTCAACTTTCCTTTTCTACGTTTTCAACTACTATATTCTGTCTTACTTAAAAGAGCAACTCATCAGTTATATAAGTTTTGAGGTTGTCTGTCTGTCTATTTCGAAACTCAGCTGTACATTCAGTTTCTTTTTTGAATAAACTTGCAATCTCCTGTTTGATGGCTTTGTTCTAATAAGTTTTCCGAACTACTCTGTCAATATACTTGGTTCTAAACTTTTTGTTACTCAACACATGTAAAGGAGTAGGTGAAGCAAAGTAATCATGGTTTACAGTACTGAAAGTGAGGAAGCAGTAAAGAAGAAGGTTCTTTCTGTATACCTGATTTTCATTTTTTCCATGTTGTGTCACTTGAGTGCTTAAAGAGATTTCCGGTTGCACAGGGGAGATTTGCTGCAATTGTTGTTTGCTGGTTCCTAGGAAATGGATCTCTCATCTCATGGAACAGCATGCTAACAATTGTAGACTACTATGCTGAAGTATTCCCGGTATGCTCCTCTATGCACACTGACCTGTTGTTTTGTAGTTTGTTTTCATTATGTTGTGTAAAATGAAAGCTGATCTTAATTGGATAACTCTATGTATTTGTATCAGTAACTTTTTTTTAATCCTGAACTACATGATATATCACCTGCTATAGATATGATCTTTTGTAAATTCGGTTTTATTTAGGCTTCAAAAGAAAACATTGGATAAATTGATTAGTGACAAAAGACATTAGCTTGTACAATGAATTTTCTTCCGGTGCTTTGAAATAATTTTGCTTATGACTTTTCGTCCATATATACTCTGGGTTTAGCATTTTGGAATGTATTAATGGGTCCATTTGAAAAATAGTACAAGCAATGTTCTCTTAATGGACTTGTAGAATAGTAACTTCATTTTCATTATTGGCGTTTTTGACGTCATATATTGTAGGTTCTTATGACTTAAACCCTCCAGAAAAAAAAAAAAAAAATTTGCTAAACTAATATCTTGATGTTTTTCTTAAAATTTCAGAGGTACCATCCCACAAGAATACTCACGCTAGTTTATCAGCCTTTTGCCTTCATAACTATTGCAATACTCACATATCATGAAGCAAAGCTCAATACCAGACTGAGGAACATATTTGGCTACATCCTCTTTTTCATAAGCTCGTTTCTTTTAATCATTGTAAGTGAAGCATCGACATGCAAGTTCGCTTGAAATTTCATCACAGAAAGGGTCAATACTTTGCCTTAATTAATAAAATTTGATCGATGCGTTCACTCATATTTCAGTTAGATTTGGCAACATCTGGAAAAGGAGGCGTTGGAGCATTCGTAGGCATATGCCTTATTAGTGCAGCTTTTGGTGTTGCCGATGCTAATGTCCAAGGGGGCATGGTTGGTGATTTGGCCCTTATGCAACCAGAATTCATTCAGGTAATTCATTCATGGCCTATCACGTGTCATCGACTTCCAGGAATCTTTGTATTCAATTTTCTTACCTTACTTTTCTGTTGTTTGTCATCATGTGAATTCGCAGTCATTCCTGGCTGGTTTGGCTGCTTCTGGAGCTTTAACATCTGCTTTGAGGCTGATTACAAAGGCAGCTTTTGAACACAGTCATGATGGTCTTCGAAAGGGAGCAAGTATGTAAACTCTGCTTTTTATCATGCAGAATAAGTTCGCGTCAATTAAGCATTATGTTATCTTGTCTCATCTAGCTTGGAAAACAAAATCAGATATTTCATGGCCAGTTTTAGAATTTGGATTGCTTTCTTGCAGTGATGTTCTTCGCAGTGTCATCATTTTTTGAGCTGCTATGTGTTCTACTTTATGCTTACATCTTTCCGAAGCTACCAATTGTCAAGTATTATCGATCCAAGGCAGCTTCGGAAGGATCAAAGACGGTTTCTGCTGACCTAGCAGCGGCTGGCATCCAACTGCAGATTGCACAAGAGGTCAGTATTTGCATGTATTTTAGCTTCTTCTTTTAATTCCTTATTTCAGTTTTTGATGGTACTGTTATAAAGTTCCATAAACAAATAGATTTTTTTCTACTAAATACAGGCAGAAGAAGATCCAAAGCATGACGAACGCTTGACCATTAGACAGCTGCTAAGGCAGAACTTGGATTATGAAATAGGCTTGTATCTTATTTATGTTCTGACACTGTCAATTTTCCCTGGCTTTTTGTCTGAGGATACTGGAAAGCATGCCCTGGGATCGTGGTAAGCTTCTGTTTTCCATCTTTCAATGGTCAGGAGAACTAATTGGTAGCATTTTCTTTCACACAAAATGCAGTGTTTTATTTCAAGTTCATTTTACTTGGGCTTGTTTTTCCCTGATGACAAAATTCCCTTATATTATGCTTAGATAACTTCAGCATTCATCTCTCACCTGAATATGCCTATCTTAACTATTTTGGTCCATACATGTTGTCATCCTATATTATTACATTCTTTCTATTTTCTCATATTGCTATTCAATTAAAGATATCTTGTCGCTATTCAGGTATGTTCTTGTCTTGATTGCAATGTATAATGTCCTGGACCTTATTGGAAGATACACACCTCTGATAAAATGTCTTCGAATAGAATCGCGGAAATACCTTATGATTGCTATTCTTTCGCGTTTCCTATTCATTCCTGCATTCTATTTCACGGCAAAATATGGAGGGCAAGGTTGGATGATCATGTTAACATCGTTGTTAGGGCTTACTAACGGTCATCTCACTGTTTGTGTTCTAACTGAAGCACCCAAGGGATACAAGGTTAGTGAAACTTATACCACATCACCGTAACCATACTATGAAAATGTTTGCATTCAACTGTTAATTTAATTAAAATCATGCATCATGGAGTGATAATGAGCTTTCTTGTGCAGGGACCGGAGGCAAATGCTTTGGGAAATGTGCTGGTTATGTTTCTTTTGGCTGGTATATTTTCAGGCGTTTCGTTAGATTGGTTATGGCTCATTGGCAAAGGCTGGTGAGGTGATTGAGGTCATAGATCTGATAAATATTTTTTTCTATTTGTAACTACTGTCATTTGTATTAGGGGAAAATATTAAAGATTTCTGGTATCATTCTACATCCTCGTGAAAGTGGACAATTTCACTAAACAATATATTGATTCTAAATGACTGAACTGGTGATGCCATATGAATGATCTGAAATTTAAGAAATATCAATATGCTTTTTTCTAAAGTGAAGAATAATAATAAGATTATCCAAACTTGATTATGTGTTAAGTGAAATATATTCTAAATGTTTAGAAATTAAAAGGCTTGGAATTAATATGATCAAGTTTTGTGGTGTGATTTCACTGGTAGGGGCTCTCTTGTATCTCCATTATGAAAGTCGAGGAGTTAGTCGCATAATCAGCAAACAACATGGTGGGCATTGTCGGCAACGTTGTGCATGGCATGGAGAGTCAAGTCTGAAGGAATCATATGCCTGATCAATATAGTTGGAGTTGGGGTGGAAGAGTAAAAAATCGACTGCAGGAGGAGATCCATCTTCTTTGAGGGCTCTATTGTGGCATTGACACTATTGTATCTATAGATTTGTAGACCCTCACCAACATTATCGATAAGAGGCACTGACTAAGAAGGCAGTGCTGGTGAATTTCCAACATAGGTTGGACGCTCTACCAAGATTTTTTTAGCCAACCAATAAATTTTTTTTTTTTATTCATACTGAATGGTGTGAATGATAAATAATGGTCAAAGAGCTAAATGGATGGGAGAGATCCAAAATTAAGGCTAATTTATTAGGGGAGGGAAGAGAAGCTCAGTCTAAGGATAGTGATTGAAAGGTTGAGCGTTATGAATAATTTACATCCTAATGGAGAGGAAAATTGATTATTAAAAAGGTAGAGAAGAAAAGAGAGGAAAGACAAAAGAAGAGGCACCGTACAATATTTAAGTGATTTGGAATGCTGGTCTAGGTCCACCTATGAAGCATTAGAATATCCATCAATCATAGATGAAAATTACAAAGTCTCTCAATCTCCAAGTTTTCTCTCAAGTTGAAATATGACATGCAGTATCTTATTTGAAGGCCTATGCAAAGAGTATTTTGTTGTCATTCGGTCGACTTGAGGTGATTTCGGAGTGGATAAGAACTTCAATTTGGGAGCCTTGGGTGATTGCTTTTGGCTATACAAAATATAGTGGTGAACTTGGTAGCTTTGGAAGCAATGATGCTCCAGGTGGTGAGTATTTAATAGTTTAGGGACCAACATGTTTTTATGATTCAAGAGAGTAATGAACATCCATATTAGAGTTGTTATGATACTCTAGGGAATCTTACGCAGATGGTTATTGCTTCTTACTTGAAGTGATCACATATCATCTTTTGAGTGAATACTGTGGATGGGGGAAATAACTATTATGACTGAATTAGAATGAAAAGCATGATCGTTTGGAATTCAAAAATCTAGTCTAGATGATAAGCCAATTGTGTTGTCTTAGTTAGGCATAATATAGTTAGCTCCCCTTATATGATTTGATCAATATGTGATAGGGTGCTAAGATCTGAGTGGTGTCACCTTAAAATAATTAGAAGGTCTCCTAAGTCCAACAAGAGAGCGAAATAGCATGTTGTTTGCTTATAACCAACTTCATCTACGAATTGGTGATGAACCTATAATTTATGGCCCTCACTTTGAATTATGCTTACTAGTACAAGCATGGCGTTTCAACAAGATTTCAATTTGGTGGACACAAATGTAGCTTTGATTGGGGGGTGTAACTTGGTTGAGCTAAGCTCAAACAACAACCAACATGTGCTCAAATCATCAAACTAATGGCAGCCCAAATTAAAGTTTGAGCTTGAGTTGAGCTCATATCTTGAACTCTGACTCATTAAATTAACCATGGGCACAAGCTTGACTCATGAGTTCCAAACCCTCAAAAATTTTCGAATTGTAATGGGATATTGTTGGATGGCATCAATCGTGAGAATAGGTTGCTAAAGAAGGCCTTATGATGGGAGCTTATTGAAGAAGGCATCCATGATGGTTGTATGTCGTTAAAGAAGGCATCACAATGACAGTTGGGGAAGGCATCTTGAAAAAGCTTGCCGGAGAAGGCATTGATGGTCTAGCAGTCTGCCTATAGTTGGAAAAGAAGAGGATTTCATGAGATTTTAGAGTTGCAGTGCCACATGTACTCCACAACTTTATGTTCTAGGATGAATAAGTGGATAAGATTTAATTGATGTACTAGCAAGACTCAAGACTTAGGATTAGAAATCAAA
Source organism: Dendrobium hybrid cultivar (assembly GCA_021234465.1). Lineage (NCBI taxonomy): Eukaryota > Viridiplantae > Streptophyta > Magnoliopsida > Asparagales > Orchidaceae > Dendrobium > Dendrobium hybrid cultivar. Next base: position 10,996 of record JAJBZI010007306.1, read on the forward strand.
ATAGACAACCGAGATTTAATTGAGCAGCTTCTAACACAACGAGTCGAGCCAGTTTAAGCTCATATTTTAGATGAGCTGCAATCTAAACATAAGTTTTATCTCAAGTTAAGTTTGAGCAGATTTGACTCACTTATTACAATAATTTTCAATTTCAAAAAAATGATTTTTTTTCTAAAAATATGAAAATTCTTCATGTAGCGATGCAACATTGTACTTGTAAGCGTAGTGGTGTTGAGAGTGCTATAGAACTATGAAACGCTACCGCGGTATTGAAGGCTTTGATCTACAATAACTATGGGATTGACATGTAGCACAACAGTGCTGGGTAGTGGGTATCATAATGCTATGTATTGAAATGAGTTTTTAATATATTTAAATAGAAATATCACTTAACATCGGGGCATCCCTCACTCATTTTGTTGCCTTACCGGGGAAGGAAAGAAAGGAGGAAGAGAAAAAAAGGGAGAGATGAGAGGAGAGAGAGAAGAGAAAGAAGGCTTTCGGGGCTTTTCGTCCATCACTTTTATTACAAAAAGTATTATGATCATTCTAAGTAATCTTTACTCTACATTTGATTTCAATGATTTTGAGTTTAGTATGTTTCTCTCTCTTAAAATTGTTAAAAATATAACACCTCCCATTTTATTTAATTTGCATAATGTAATTTTTGGTGTGATAGATATCGTAATTATGAATGTTTTGACTGGCTTATATTGAAGTTTCACCGGGTGCTTTGATTGATATGATATTTTAACTGAAATAAGTAGAGAAAATATTGATTGCAAAATGTTCAGGTGCAAATGCATTAAATTTGAATATGAGATACATGATATGTATATGGATACTGTTCATTTATTAATGACATGCATTTTTACATTATGCATGCATATGAAGAGCTCACTGTAGATTTACATACTATGATGCGTACAAGAAATCATATAGGATGTATGTTATTATGATATATATGAAATGAAATGTGCATAAGAATAAGTGAGATGAATGGATTGATATGTTATATGAGACGAATGAGATTGATACTGATCTAATACAAATAAGATGAGAATATGGAATTAATTATACTTACTTGATCGTACTAGTAAAACTAGTGACTTGAGGGATATGATTGATATACATGACAGGAATATAATTTATAGTGATATACAATACATAATTATAATTATATAATATTTTTGACATGCATTCTATCATGTTAAGAAGTATATATAAGATTGCAAGTTTATGTGATTCATACTCATACATTGGATATATGTTCTGTGAGATATGTTGTTGTTATGCAAAGTACATTGTTATATTAAATTCTTATTTATGTGAAGTATCATACTCTGTGGCAATACTCTGTTCTAGCAACACTCTATATTGGTAATATTCCACAACAACTTTCTATTTTGGCAATATTTTGTATTCTGGGGAGGCATAAGAGGCAGAAGTCATAAGAGTCTAAACAAGGAAAATCATGCATCATCTGTATGCACTGTAGTTCTAAATTTCATAAAATTAAAGAACTGATATACTACGTGGATATATACTACCAAATAAGTATAACTGTGATACTAAATATATATGTCTGATTGATGAGTGAAAATTGACATATGACTTAAGAGTGGAAATTGGAAGATGATAACTGATTAGATAGATTATTGATATGATAATTAAATGATAGAGTTGATATATGTGATACATATAGATATGATATATGATATATGGCAAATAAGATTGATTGTTAAGACAACTAATAAATAAGACTAATGATTTATGTGACTGATTACTGATGATTGGTGATATAATGAGATTGGCTAATTGACTACATGACTAATATGAAACTTATATGATGTATGATATGCAGCTGATATGACCCACACACAAGCATGCATGATAGATGATTGTTTATATGGATATGATTTTTTATATATTGTGCATTGATTTCAGTTTAGATATTGGTAATTTGTCGAGTTATATGCTCATTAGGTGATTGTTATATGTTTTCAGGCAAGGGTAAGAATTCTTTAGACTTAGATTATTCGGAGTTTTTTTTCTACATCTCTCGATCTTTATTTTTCTTTTTATAGTCATGATATATTATATATAATGATGGACTGGTTTGTTATATATCATGACTATTCTACATATTTCATTATAGGCTTGCATAAGTTATAGATATTAAATGAATAAAAATTCTTTTTTGTTTCCATTGTTCACATATGTTTCCACTGTTCATATAAAACTATAAGCTTTGGTCGAATGTTTATAATAATATAAATATGCAATTCTTCTAATATACATCTTGGGGTGTCACACTTATACTTAGCTCTGATGAGGAACACAAATTGGGATAGTACTAGAAAAAACTAGTTTACTATTGAATGTTTTCTATAAGGAGTTCTCATTCAATATAGACTGACATCATACTTAGCATTATATTAGTCAAACATCATCAATTGATTATTTATCTTGATAATATTCCACAAAAGATGCAAATTCATTATGAAGCTTATTTTTACATAATCACATGTCTATTTTAAGTGTTTTGATGTCTTATATTTAATAAATTAGTGCGTTTAATATAGTTTATTTTATGGAAAAAAGCTAGGTCAAAATATCATGATCAGATTTTTTGTCACGACAATCTTTAAAATTTTTTGACATACTTTGAGATAATTGCAATATAAATTTTTATGTATATTACACTTATTTAAGTGCTTTGAAGTTCATCTTGACCATTTTTTAATCAACACATACCAACACAAATGGTTCGAAAGGCATTAAACTAAATGACATTTTGTATTATATATATAATAATAAGTAATACAATACATAATTTTACACACTTAGATCTTGGTTAGTTGAAATTACATAACTATTATCGCAATTGCGTTCTAGAATATTCAAGGTGATAGGTGAGATTTTAATGCATCAACTTTGTAGGAAGATTCAACACAAATAGATAAAATAAGTGTTTTACATGAGGCACCCGAGTTTTTATTAGGAAAATTAAGAGAGTGAAAAATCATAGGCCCTGATTTAGTTGAAGTGATCCACTATATAAGCAAGACTACAAAAGTTCAATTTTCCCCTCAATTTGGAGAAGATGGGATACAAGGTTGTTAATACTAAGTTGGTTTTGTTTGTTTGTAGTGGAGGCTAATGGAGTATTAAAAAATTATGACGATTGTCGTGTTCTGAAATTCGGATGAAGACAGTCAGCTAATATTAGTTAGCCGACGTTAGTCCGGTGAAGACAATCAGATGACGCTGATAGTTGGGCAACGGTGATCAGAAAAAAATGTTCGATTAACGATAGTTACTTTTAGTGATTGTTGATATAATATTTTACATTAGAGTCTTCTTAGTATCTTGTTATGATGTCTATCTTATGGAACTTCTTTATGTGATTTTTGAGTATGAATAATATTTTGAATTTATTTCCCTTAAATTTGGCTATTAAGAGATATGATCATTTGAAACATTAAAGCTAAAATGATGGACATAAAGAAGTTTGATTAATTCAATGTCATTAGATATGTTCTCGTTGTTAGTACTTTCAACTATTGAGTTTATTACAAGCTCATGGATTTATTTATCAAAAATAAATATAGTTTGAAGAAATGGCAATTTTTAATGGGCACAATCCTCTAAACTCAATTTAAGGCGTGTGCAAAACTGT
>JAJBZI010007307.1:0-14369 GCA_021234465.1 Dendrobium hybrid cultivar
AAATATGTTTATAATTCATTTAATCAGTCTATAAGAAGAATCGGGAGTGTTGAATGTCAATAAGAAAAAGAGACATGAGGATAAATTGTAGAATATTGTCAAGTTTTCTTTGTTTAGAATATGTGGTTGTTGTGTTGTTTTCCATGTGGCTGGTGGAGGGATAAGATGGAGGAGAAGTGGGGGTTGATCGAGGGAAAGAGAAAAACACGTTTTGGGCTTGTGTAATGTTCTCAATGAATCAATTTAGCTCTAATTTGTGTCAAATGATGGAGCTATTAAAGTGGAATTAACACTTAAAACTCTAGATTTGCCTTTACGGTTGACTTATGGAGAGAGAAGACCTATGAAGAGGGAGATAAGGAGCTAATAAGTCATATTTTCATTCAATTTATAATAATTGCGCCATAATGCACTTGATCATACCTCTGTTTAGGGAATAGAGGTTTTCATACATTTAAATAAATGTCTAAGGATAATTAGACATAATCCTATCAGGAAAAATGTATAAGTGGTTGATAAGCTAAATATAGCTTAGGTTATAAAAAACTATGAAACATTATAACATTTTGAGCCTTGTGATGAAAGATCAGTATTAGGATGCAACCTATCTAGTGTCTTTCAATCAAAAATCTCATTGTGATCTGACAAAGCTAAAAGCTTCACTAGGAAATTGTACTTGGTTGTGGTTTTCACCAAGTCTTTGATCTCTGAATTCCTGGAGAATAGCACTTTTCATCCATATGTTTATTTGTTAAATTTATTTTAACTAGATTCCAACCTCGTATTAGGTATTGGGAGCTTTATCAGGAGCTCTTGATGATAAGAAGAGAATTGTTCGTCAGGAGGCTGTTAAATGCTATCACGCTTGGTGAGATTATCATATTTTGTAATTGTTTTTTCTAAAACTATATTGTGGTGTCTCACTTCCTTATAAAATGCAGGGCATCAATGGCTTCACGATCTTTTCGTTTCTGAGGTAAATAAAGATGGTTAATATCCAGAGAAAGTATGCTCAATGTGTCTCATTCTCAAGATTTCATTTCTCTGACTCTTCTATCACTCACATTGCTACTTCAAATTTCGTGTCACATCTTTTCAATTACTAGTGAACTTGATCATACATGGGATTTGTTTTTTGTTTAAAGAAACATCACTTTATTTTTAAAATAACCAAAACACATTTTTTAGATTTTTTTTTTCTCGAAACAAGCATCTCACAACCTTGAATGCAGGCCGAATGTATCATGTATCTGTTATGCTGCATCTTTGATATGCTTGAATCTACGATCACCCCTTCCATCCTCATTGTACTCAGTCGTTGGATCTATACTTGTCACTTCGGTGACCCTTGTACCCTCACATTCAACCCTATTATCTGCATGCAACAAATTGAGTTCATATTGGATTGTGAGGTTGCGACGATTGAAGATGAAGACTCGAAGCATGATAAATTCTCACAATGCCGACAACAAGGATGATAGTGCTTTCGATCTAAGGTACGTCAAGGTCCTCTCTAATGGATGTCATCAAATTCGTGAATTGTTTTTGTTGTGTTTGCAAAAATATAATTATTTGACACTTCATCTTGGGTTGGTGCCGCTAACCTTGTCTTAACTTTTGAATATCTCCAATGATCAACTTTAAGTTCTCTCTTTGGTCCATCCCAAGTACCCTTCTCTCTAGCCGTGAGGTATTGACAAGCTCGTCCTATGTTAGCATATCTCCTATACTAATGGAGGGCAAATAGATTACGAAGCTGTTTGGGAACAATCAGTTAAAAATTTTATATTTATAATAATATTCAAACATATATTTTTTTCAATTAAAATTTCAACAAAGTAAAAGCATAATGAATTTTAACTATAAACAGAAATTAAAAAAAAGAAGTCCAAATGGCCCCTATATTTAATACAATATCTTATATATTTTTTCAATGAAATACAGGACATGAACTTGCAGTCAAACCTAGTTCAAATAAGTTTCCACCAGTTGAAATCAAATTCAAATCATTTTTATTATTTAAAGCCAATGAGTTTCGATCTCTTAGAATTTAACATAAATAATATGCCATCAGAATTACAAGTATCACATTATTGGATTAACAATTTGTAACCTTATTTCAAAAATTATATTAAATTAAAAATATTACAATCTTCTTATAATGTTAAGAAAAGTAAAGTGTGAAATTATCTTTAAGTTGGTGGGCACTTGGCCCTACAAGTAATGCAATTATAGCATTTCAGTCTACATCACCACATGATTTGAAGGCTTTATGTTCTTCTTTGGATGACCACTCTTTTGCTTCAAAATTGGTGGTAGCATGATAAAATTTTTTATTTCATTTGAAACCTCCTAGGTGTTCTCATTTCTAATTGGATATATATTTGCAGCGTACATGCATATAACATTTTGAGAGCATACTAAAGTAACTAGCACCCCCTCATCTATTGTTAATGCATGTTCACATGGGAGCCCATAACATCAAACTTTTTTTACATAAATGCCCTCACGTAAATCAACATCATTGTTATAATCATTAAGGGTATGTAATTCAAATTGACTAATGGGATAGAGAATCAAATTTTGAGCCTTATGAAAAAGCTTTTCTAATGCCTCTTTAATTTTCTTTATCAAAGTAGTTGTGGTACTCATTGGAATTATGTGTTTATCAAAGAATTATTTTGCATTATGTGTTTTAAAACTTCAATAAAATAGTTACAAGATAGGAGTGTGCACTCTTGATTACATAATAAGTTTAAAAAAAAATGGTTGTTATCAAGTTTTATCAATTATTGGAGAAGAAAACACGAGTCCATGAGTTAAAGCTATTTCATGCTTTAGATAGGCAACTCTAACTGTGTTCTTGACCCATATTTTGTTAAAGTGCATATAGAACTCAATACATTTATAAGCTTTGGAAGCCAAGAATATTTATCATGACAAATATTACTTTTGAACTTCGTCGTAATATTCATTGCAATATGGTGAGATCAAGACCCTTAGTGTGCCATTGAAAATATTGTGGATAAAACATGGGTGATACTATTACACTTATCATATTCCAATACTAAGTTTTACATTTTGCCTATTAACTTCTTAAGCTGCTCATAAAATATATCCATGAGTCATTATTTTTTGAGTTAAGTATTGTATATGTTACAGCTCACAGTTCAACAGCCCAAGTTCCTTCTACCTAGCTGCCCCAAGCCGCCTAGTTGATCCAAACAGCAGCCCACGGGTCAACCGCCTAAGCTCCTTCCGCCTAGCCGCCCAAACTGCCCAGCTGATCCAAACAGCAGCCACGGTTTAGGAGAAAGACATATGTTTCAGCTTAGAAGCAATAAATGTATTAATAAATAAGGACTTTTAGATATTATTCGTATTTACTGTTTAAACCAACCGGTCTTATAAAAGACCATTCTAGTTGGGTTCAGAAAAACTATATAAATACCATGTAAAGGCTGTATTCAGCAGGTTTGAAATGAATTTTCTATTTTCTCTTCTTTCTCTCTTGCTCTAGGAGTTTGCACCTACTTGAAATGTATCTGTTCTTCTTGATCCTTCAAGAGGCATAACAAATGATATGCTCGTTGCATTAACTCCATGCCTCCACATCCGTCTTGCCTTGCATTGTTCTCCTCCATCTCCTTCAACCGCCATCTTCAGTCTACTTCACCAACATTCACTATAGCCTCACCAACAGCTGTTCTACGCAAATTCCAGCCGCAAGAACAGATCGCCCAGCACTCCTTCCTTCGCCAGAATCATCCGCTGCCTCTCTGCCTGATCTTTTCAGGTTTTTAGCCTTCAGCACATCACCAAGAAGTATTTTCTTGTATCAAGATCAGCCTTGAAAATCAGCATCACGACCCTTTTTCATCACAAAGCCTACAACAACAACTACTTCAGGTTCTTTCAGTCATCTACATCCCTACACTTTTAATTCCTTGAAATCTACTACTGCTCTTTTCCTGTTTATTTCTATCAATAGAAACAAACTTCTTCAAGAAACCATTTCTCTTTCTTGGATAAAAGAAGATAGCCAGTCGGGGCAAAATGAAGAATGCGGATCTTGCAAACGCTTTGTGCACAATGCAAAATCATCAAGAATCACACTTTTTAGAAATTCATAAGTCACTTCAGTAGATCGATGCTCAATTCACTTCCATCAGCACAACATTACATCATTTTCAAGTCTTCATGGACTCGACAGACAAGCATCTCAATAATCTTTGCAAGGAACAACCTTTCTTCGATCCTGCAGATCCTCCACCTTCTATCAAAATCTGTGGTTCCACCATTCATTCTTTTTTCCAACAACATTATTTAGTTTCATCAGGTTTTTCTTTCCTTAAAAAATATGAAAATCAAACTTCCTTATTTTAATGGATCCAATGTTAAAATATGGATCTTTAAAGCTTAAGATTGTTTTGATTTTCATACTACACCAGATTGCCATCTTGTTCGTATTGCTTCTTTTCATTTTGTAGGTGTCGTTGCCACTTGATATCAATTGATTCGAATGAAAGGCCAAAATGCTTCTTGGCCCGAATTCATGATCTCATTACAACAACGTTTTGGCACTTCGTATTATGAGATTGCATGGAAATCTAAGCTAACACAAACTTATTCTATTCTTGATTATCAAACGGCTTATGAGAATCTTGCTTTCAAAGTTCCAAATTTATTAAAATCCACCTTGATTAGTTATTTTATTTCTGATCTTAAGCTAGAATTATGCAAGAAACTTTTACTTACCAAACCTTACACTCTCTTAGATGCCATGGAATTAGCTCACTGGTATGAATCCAAAATTCAAGAATTCTTTTCTTTTCCTTCATCACATTGGCTAAAACCAAACCTCACTTCACCTTACACCAAAACAACTGACCTCATCTCGAACCTACTTCTCATCATCAACCAACATCCCACATATCCTTCTCCAACAACTTTTTCTGCTAAATCACCTTCTTTACCTATTTGAAAACTTTCTCCAACCGAAATATAGTATCCTAGGAAAGAATTATTTTGCTTTACTTGTGGTGCTAAATTTGTCCTACAACATCGATGCCCCAAGAAATTCTATCTTTTAATGGGCACAGATGATGACAACTCTTCGGAGGATCTACCCACCATACACCAAATCTTATTACAATTGATTTATCCCTTGAAATCAGCCTAAATGCTTTCCTTTTAGTTAACAGATATCATTAACAATCCTATTGTTCATGTCTTAATCAATAGTGGTAGTACGCATAATTTTATTCAAACAATCTCCTTCATCCTATTGGTCTACAAACACAACCTATCAAAGCATTTAATGTTTCAGTGGGAAATAAAAATCTTTTGACATGCAATTCAAAATGTTCAAAAGTCAGCATTTCTATGCAAGAATATTTATTTATTTTGACCATTGAAGCAGTTGATATTGTGCTAAGAATGCAATGGATGCAATCTTTAGGATCCATTCTCCATAACTATTAGGATCTTACTATGCAGATTTTAGATCAAAGTCATACAATCTAGTTGGAAAATTACCAAATCCTATATCTTTTAACTAACTTCGCATATATGTTATTCTTACACAATACAACTTTTCACCATTTAAGCTTGAAATTTTAACAATGGAACATCCTACAACATAAACCACTTAGATGATACCTCCTTTTTCTGTTACCAATAATTTACCTCACTCTATTTCCCGTTTAATATAACATCATTCAAACACCTCAAGGGTTACCTCTCCCATGCCCTATTGATCATCATATTATTCTAACATCACTATCCAAACCTATTAATATTCGCCCTTTTCATTAACCCTTATTATCGAAAAGATGCAAAGGAGCAATTGGTTAAATAAATGTTACAAGCAAGACCTATTCGTTATAGTCATGGTCCTTTTTCAAGTCCTGTACTCGTCAAAAACGGTGATGGTACTTTATATTTTTGTGTTGATTATCGTGCACTTAATGCTTTAACTCTTGAAGATAAATTGATGCAGGACGAGTTGAACAGTGTCATGCATATAAGGGTAGGTGTAGGATGAACAAGTTTTTGTGACTAGATGTTGTATGACAGGCGTCTAATGATGTGCATAAAGGAAATATCTTAAAATAAATTAAATGACAGTAGTGTCACTACTCAAAGAACACCAAATCTAGTTTTAAAATTATAGAAGTGAGCAATCCTAAAGTAAAATAAAACACGGTCACTTGCTAAACTTTCAAATAAACAGATAATTCCAGTGCTCAACAAACATGAGTTGAATCAAGCCCGACATTTAAGTCAGATTAGCTCTTATAAGACCTAAACACTCGTTTATGTGGGGGCGAGGGCGAACTCTTTGACACAACGACAAGCGACGTCACAATAGGTAAGAGGTGCAGAAAATTTACTAAATAAGTTTCAAGAGAAACCACTGAAAGTGATTACCCCGCTGATGGAGGTTAGCAAAGGAGCTGCTACTATGTTTGCGTGATGTCACGATCACGTTGCTGATTTGGTGTTTGGATAGCAGCTGATATGAGGGGATCTGCTGGTCAAAGTGCTACAGGGAATTCGCAATTGTTGTTGGAACAAAGGACTGCTGTCTTTGTTGGAGAAAACAACCAACATCAGTGTTGGAAGGACTGCTGGAGCTGCAGCTTGGGGCATTTGTTGGAGGAACTGATGTGAAATTGATTGGGAAATGTTGTTGTTTGGTTTGCCGATGATTTCAACTGGACTGAAAGAAGGGCTGTTGGAATTCCCTTCTATTGTCTTAAGGGTCTCTTACAACTGCCATAGGAGGGACGAAGGGAGCGGCAGATGCAGGTTCTTGCAGCTGCTGTAGGAAGAACAGGGGAAGTGATAGATGCAGGAGGCGGGTAGAGGAAAACGAATCGAAGTCTGCTACCGGAGGAGACCCCTGCAGCTGTCGAGATGGATTCCGACTGCGTGTGTGAGAGACGAAACGAAGGGCTGCTGAGGCAGTGAATGGACTCGGACACAATGGCTGGAGTTAAGGATAAGCAGTTGTGGCGGGGAGGAGACGGATGACTGCTGCTGGCTGATGGGGAAGTATCGACGTGCTGCAGGTTGTGGCTGTCGACAGAGTTGTGCGTGAAGAAAAAATGCTGGTCTGCGGCTGTAGGAGCGGGATCAAAGGATGTGCACTGCTGCAGATGGAATGTGAAGGTCCACGTGTTGCTGTAGACCGAGGAACAAGATGGACATGTGGACTGAACTGATCGAACAGAGAGTGGAAGCATGGCAGCTAACTAAGGAAAACTCACGGCTGTAGGAGAATAAAAGAGGGAAGATAAAGATAACAATAAAAAAAAAAAAAACTAAGAGCACCAGGGGCTATTGGGAACTTTTTTTGCCCTAATCACCAAGCGTCTTCATCCATCTCAAGCTCTCACAAGCAAGAAAGCTTAAATCTGAAATTAGGGTTTCTATTCATCATCCCTTACAAAAATTTAAGCTACAATATAAATAGGCCAAGACAAATCCTAATGGGACAAAAGACATAAACAACCCTCATATCTAAAAGGTCCTAATACACATGTGAGGGCAAAAATAAAAATTTACAAGTGCTCAAATAAATAAAATAAAATAAAATAACAATAAATAAAATAAAAGGAAGCAAAGATGTCCCCATCATTTTTCCCGAGTGGGAGAAAAGCTCGACCCCATCAAGTAAGCAACGAATGATCTCTTGAGCATCGACGAAATGTTGGGGCAGCCCACTGGCTCCACGTAGTCAAGCTCAGTAGTCTCAATCTCAGATTTGTCTCTCCACTTCTTTAGAAATTTTGTTGGTCTATAACCCCAAAGTGGATTTGTTGTCATCACATGACATTGTATCAAATTCATCCACAATGGGTAATGATGGTACATTTGGGGGTGGAGTTCGACTAAGATTCTCACCAGGTGGGTTCACACAAGGTTTAATAGTTGATGCTGGTGGGTTCAAAGTAGTTCTCATAGGTTACTAAATCCTGAGCGTTAAAGGTAGGGCTAGGATCAAAATCTGAAGGTAGATTAAACATGTACATTTTACCCTGATTTCTTTTATAACTTTGATAGATTCAGTAAGCATGGTGCATAAATTTGAATCAGAATGACCTCCTATTATTTTTAAACATGGATTAAGGTCCACATGAGGCTTGAGATTTGCCTTGTTTAATTTATTTTGAATAGTAATTTTCTTATGCACATCAAAAGTAAAAGCATCCAGATGTGTAACACTAGGGGTATAAATATGCAAGTCAAGTAGATGAAGTGTATAAGTTGATGTAGACCCACTAGACTCACTATGCAGCTCATGCGGATGAGATGTATACTCAGAAGCAGATTCATTGGACTTAGTATGCAGCTCATGCGGATGAGATGTATAATTAGATGTCGACTCACTAGACTCAGAGGCCAAAGGTTTCAACTTAAGAGGGTGCCGAGACAAAAATTTAGAGGTTAATTCAAAAGAACTTATACCCTTAGTTCTATGGTCAGAATTATTAGAATCGAAGTCTATTATGAATGGTGGAGTCGCAGGATGGGGAAACAGACTAGGCCTAATTTTGATTAAATAGTCATTATGTTCAAACACGTTGGTGTTTGAACGGTCAAAGATTAGGACATCATTATCATATATCCAGGGACAGCCTAAGATAATATCCCCCAAGCTCATGTCGATTATGTCACACCAAACATTTTCTCTATACTCCGAAAATGAAATGAGGATAAGGCTTTGTTCCTTTATAGTTATAGCTGAAGCATTCACCCAAAAGATTTCATAAGGTTTTAGGTGTGGGTTTACTGGTAGTCTAAGAGCTTTAATCAGTTGGGAAGATACGACATTAATATAACCACCGTTATCAATGATGACTTCACAATCCATGTTCAGCAATTTAATATAGGTGTGAAAAATTGAGGTCCTTGTCCAATCGTTAACAGGCTTAAAGGAAAAGGGGTCAAACCCAATCATGCATAGGGGAAGTGACTCAACTTTTTGGGGGGTTTGGATAATAACATTGTCATCAAACCTTCTTTCAAGGATTTCATTATCACTGGTTGGTTCAATTGGGGATAGATCAAAATCCGGGATGCACAGAACGACTGTAGTAGCAACCTCATTCTCCTAGAAAAGCAGTATCAGGATCTACTCGATGGGTCAGATCAACTTTAGGATCAGGGATGACATCAGTGGTCTCCTCAATGATAATGCCTTTGTGAGGACTAGAGCATTGGGAGGCGATATGGCCAAATCTAAGGCATCGGAAACACTTAGTTTCAGGGTGGGATTTAGGTGAACCAACTATAGTAGATTCGCTTTTCACATCAGGGAGCCTAGGGGAAACACCCCAAAAGGGTTGAGTAGTGTAGTCATCAAAAAGATGCACAGTAGTTTTTGCAATTTGCTGGTTCAGTGACTGGAGCTGCAATTTAGAGGTGTGCACTGTTTGTTGTGAAAGTTGTAAGTTAAATGGGTCAATCATAGCAATATGTTGTGGTACAGATGTTTCGGATGATGCATTTGTAGACTTATCAGGTTGTCGGGTTATGGTAACATTCTTGGGTTGAAAGATTGTATTAGGCAATGTACCAAAATTAGCAAACTTAGCATGCGGTGACTTCCCATCAAAGGACCTAGAGTTTCCTAAGTAAGCTTCACTAGTTGTCTTCCATTTGCCAACCTTATCTATTATTTCTCTCTTATTTCGTGCCTTCTCTTTTGCTTTAGATGAAGGGGTTTGATCCAAACGGTCAAGTCTTTTAAAAGTAGCACAAAGGGAATTGGTTGGAACAATACTGTTTTCTCTAATTTCCTGAGTGAAGGCACCAACTCGATCTACTAAAGCATTTAAGCTTCAATGAAGTTGTTTGGGGTCCATTGGAGTGATTCTAGACGACTCCTAATATCACTTAATGCTAAGGATAACAAACAAAATGCAAGTCTAGCAATCACAATGACAACAAACACAAAATGCAATGCAATTCTTTTTAAGACACTTAAAGTTACTACATCAAATATGCAATTAAAACCTAGCTTATACGACCATGCTCTAATACCAGATGATGCAGGATAAGTTGAACAGTGTCATGCAGGACCTTGCGGCTGTTGTAGGAAGAACGGAGGAAGCGACAGATGCATGAGGCAGGCAGAGGAAAATGAATCGAAGTATGCTGCCGAAGGAGACCCCTGCAGCTATCGAGATGGATTCCACCTAGGTGTATGAGAGATTGAGCGAAGGGCGGCCGAGGCAGTGAATGGACTCGGACACAACGGCTAGAGTTAAGGATAAGCAATGGTGGGGGGAGGAGACAGACGGTTGCAGTTGGCTGATGGGGAAGTATCGGCGTGCTGCAGGGTTATGGTCGTCGACGGGGCTATGCTTGAAGACAGAATGTTGTTCTGCACTGTAGGAGCTGGATCAAAGGATGTGCGTTACTACAGACAGAATGTAAAGGTCTACGTGTTGCTTTAGACGGAGGAGCAAGATCCACTTGTGGACGGAGCCAACCGAACAAAGGGTTGAAGCATGATAGTTAACTGAGTAAAACTCACGGTTGTAGGAGAAAAAAAGAGGGAAGATAAAGATAACAATAAAAAAAAAAAACAAGAGCACCAGGGGTTGTTGGGAACTTCTTTTGCCCTAATGACAAAGGGATTTCATCCATCTCAAGCTCTCACAAGCAAGAAAGCTCAAATTTGAAATTGGGGTTTTCTATTCATCATCCCTTACAAAAACCTAAGCCACAATATAAATAGGCCAAGACAAACCCTAATGGGACAAAAGATATAAACAACCCTCATATCTAAAAGGTCCTAATACACATGGGAGGGAAAAAATAAGAAAATACAAGTGCTTAAAAAAATAAAATAAAATAACAATAAATAAAATAAAAGGAAGCATAGATATCCCCATCATAAATTTCCTAATTCAACAATTGAAGAACTCAGACGAATTACATGTTGCTTTTTTTTTTTTCTAAGCTTGATGTTCATTCAAGTTATCAAATAAGGATGAATTCAAAAGACATGCATAAAATTGCTTTTCGTACTCACGATGGACATTTCTAATTTTTAGTTATGCCTATTCGCTTAACTCATGCACCATCTACTTTTCAATCATGAATGAATCAAGTTTTTTGTACTTATCTTTGCAAGTTTGTCATTATATTTTTTGACGATATCCTCATATATAGCCCACTATCACTCTTCATTATAATCATCTTAGGATTGTTTTTTAGTGCTTAACTTCAAATCAATTGTTTTTTTAAATTAAGTAAATTCAAATTTTGTTAATCATCCATTGAAAACTTAGGTCATATGTCTCATTTGGAACTGTTCAAGCATATTCAGATAAAATTAAAGCTATGATTGATTGGTCTATTCATTCTTTTTTACGACAACTGCAATCGTTTTTGGGATTAATGGGCTATTATCGTTGTTTTTTTACATAATTATGCTTCTATTTCATTTCCATTAACTAACCTTTTGAAAAAATGCTTTTAAATGACACTCGCATGCTATAGAGTCTTTTAATAAACTTAAATTTACCATAAATTCTCCCGTAGTTTTAACCTAATCAGATTTTACTAAATCATTCATTATTGTTACGAATGCTTCAAATATCGCCATAGGTGTTTTCTTACTACAAAACAATCATCCAATCTTTTACTTCAGTAATATCTCAAGCCTCTTCTTATATAGAAGAATTATATGTTATTTCGGAACCCCTAGGTAAGTGGCACCAATATCTTTTAGTTATGGAATTTTTAATTTGGACTGGTCATAAAAGTCTTTGTGATTTACAAACTTAAATCATTTAAACTTTTGAGCAACAATATTACCTTTGCAAATTTTTAGGCTTTAACTTCCCTATTGAATACAAATTAGGTTCAACAAATACAGTTGCTGATGCTTTATCTCGTCATCCAAATGACAAGGATGCACTTACGCTTGTTCAACCCTCCTTGTTTACGCTCATCACTCAATTCTCATTATCTTTTATAAATGATTTAAAAAGGAAAACATCACCTTACCTGACATTTTTCATCTTACTTCACAACTTCGTAATGGAAAATTATCTAATCAAAATTATCAAACCAGGGATAATATTCTTTATTATAAAGGTTGCATTTATTCAGTAAACTTCTATCCTAAAAATTAATTACTTCTAAATTTCACTCTAAACCCTTGGCAAAGCATGGTGGTATGCTAAAATAAGAAAAGACTATCCACTAATTTCTTTTGGTCTGGCCTTTATAAAGATGTTATTAATTTTTTCAATAAATATTTATATGTCAAGAAATTAAAACTTTCACAATGTCTCTTACTGGTTTATTATCACCTTTACCCATCCCATCCGAAATATGGGAAGATTTATCGATGGATTTTATTACTCGGTTACCAAACTCATTAGGGTACACTGCTATTTTTGTAGTTATAGTTCGTCTTTCTAAATATGCTCATTTTGAACCATTACCCACAAATTATTTAGCTTCTAAAGTGCTTTTTGGTGATGCTTATTTTTTTTTTAAGCTGTACTACTCTATTATAATACTGCGTATCATCCTCAGACCAATGGTCAAACTGAGGTTCTCAATCGTTCTTTAGAACAATATCTACGTGCTTATACCTCTACCAAAGCTTATCTATGATCTACCTTACTTTGTTGGGCCAAATAAAGTTATAATACTTCATTCCATACTGCTATCAAGATAACTCTTTTCCAAGCATTATATGGTTGACCCCCTCAATCCATTCCAGCATATATTAGTGGCACTTCTGACATTGCTGCCCTATATACTTTATTAATTGATCATACCATCCTCTTACAAACTCTTCGACAAAATTTAAAACAGGCTCATAGAATGAAAATGATGGTAGATTGCCATCATAGAGACTTAAACTATCAATTGAGGGTATAGTAATGGTAAAACTACAATCCAGTCACCAAGCTTCCGTGGTTCATCATACACAATCCAAATTGGCTAAACTTTACTTTGGACATTTTCCTATTCATTCTATTATTAGCTCTGTCGCTTACCAGCTTACCCTTCCACTAGAGAGCAAGTTTCATCTGGTATTTCATATTTTCGTTCTTTAACCTTTCAAAGGCAATCCACCAACTACAACATCCGCTTACCTCTTATCACTCATAATAATTATCTAGTCAGTTTACCCCATACTATTCTTGCTTCATGTATCATTCAACATCATAGTCAACCTCTTAAACAAATACTCTTACAATGGACCATTTCTACTTCAAGCGAGGCCACATGGCAAAATTTTTCAGCTCTTGTTAGTTCATTTTCATCTTTCAACCTTAAGAACAGGGTTGTTTTTTTGTGGCGACGGGAGTATTAAGAAACAACACATTCAATTGGAAAAGAGAACAGTGCTGCAACAATGCAATGATTGGGTCAAATATTTAGAATAGCAAGCAAGAGACAACAATATACAAATGAAAGTTTATCATCCAAGAGTTAAAAAGAACGTGGACACAACAGCTCATGAATCAGCCGCCCAAGATGCCTCTGCTTGACTAATCCAAATAGAAGCCCACGGTTCAGCCGCCCAAGCTCCCTCCGCTTAGCTGATCCAAACAGCAACCACGGTTCAGGAGAAAGACAATTGGTTTAGCAAACATATCAGTTCAGCTTACAAGCAATAAATGTATTAATAAATAAGGACTTTTAGATATTATTTGTTTTTACTATTTAAACCAACTGGTTAAATAAAAGACCTTGCTGGTTGGATTCAGAAAAAACTCTAATACCAGATAAAAGCTGTATTCAGTAGGCACGAAATAAATTTTCTGTTTCCTCTTCTTTTTCTCTTGTTCTGGGAGTTTGCACCTACTCAAAAAGGTGTCTTTTCTTCTTGATTCTTCGAGAAGCATAACACGTAGTCTCTCTTCATGCCTAAAATAATCATTTTGGCTTCAAATTAGGATTAGATTTGATGAACTTTTTTGTTATCCAATCTTCTTTCAGATTAATATCTTCTGTGCATGAACATTTTGATTTGTAGCACCTAATCTCAAATATATTTAATTGCCCCATTATCTTATAGCTTGCAAGGTCTATGAATATTTTTAGGTAGATATACTAAACATCTTTACCAGATTTTTTTTTTACTTGAATCATAAGGTTTTTTATGTTTTTTTTTTTCAATTATATGTAGATCTAACATCCTCTATAATTCTTCTTTTCTCGTGGAGTCGTCCAACTATTAAATGAGTTGAGGACAAATTCGAGCATGAAGTACTTATATAAGTAGCCATTGCATTTGAGGTAATTTTAGACCATATACATTATAGGATGGGAGTTATTCATATATTTTCAATATCTTGAATTATTATTTTAGCCACAAGGTA
>JAJBZI010007308.1:0-11673 GCA_021234465.1 Dendrobium hybrid cultivar
AAAAAAACATTCACCGACATTTACTTTACACTCATCCAAAAACTCAAAAGTATTCGTCGGCAAGGGCACAACGGGAGTGCAACCACATTATTGAAGCATGGTTGCTAGTAGGGGCGCAGTAGGAACCCAGTGGGGTCGCCAACGGGAGCGTAATGGGGTCATTGACGACTGCATGAGCAACGTGAGAGCACTGCAAGGTCATAAGTGATTGGGTAAGCAACAAGGGGACGCATGCATGAAAGCAATGTTCTGAATCCATCTTAACCAAGGGGTTGTTTGGTTGGCTAAAAAAAGGAATGCAGTGTAAAAGAAATACAATTTGCACTCCCGTTGTGCCCTTGCCGATGACCTTGCTTGCAACCACATGCCGACATCCCACTATTGTTTGTGACCACATGACTATCTTCGCCTTTTGCACTGCATACCATTGACTTATACGTGCCCTTTGATTGATTTACGTTTATAGCCAACTACCTTAAGCATCAAAATGCAGTATAATTAATTTACAATGCAATTGAATTACAGGTTCATCCTAAATACTTAGAGCCAAACTGCCTCCGAATCTATTTTGAACGTAGAAAAGAGCTATTATGTCTTATCAAGATGGTGTTCGATGCCAACATGCAGGTTAATTGACTAATGCAATACATACAACTGAGCTGTGATTTTGATTGCAAAATCTAGCTCAGCGAGTCTCACAAGGTTATCGAAGAAATGAAGGTCAGCATGATGGGAGAATTGGCATTTTAAATCATCAATGGGAAAATAGTTCAAATATGTTTGTAATTCTGCCTTGTCATTTTATGTTCATGCTTATTCTTTATCCCTACCCTTGCAATCTTGTTATGCTTCAGGCTAGATTATTTACTGTAGTTAAGACATCATGGAGGTGCATGAATTTTACGAAAGCAACTGTTTGACATAACTTAAGCTAAAAGTTTTTTTTTTTTTGCAGAATGGCGCTATCAAACTGGAATGGTGAAGGTTCTTTTCTATTCACATCAAGCACCGCTGTATATGACTGCAAGGATGAACAATTGTGCGATGAGGTGCGACATTTACTATATATATATGCATTGGCCTGCTGATATTATTTATTTTAAGGGTAAGAATGATGCAATTTGAAATCATTCCAACCTCAAGCCGAGATTGAACACATTCTTTCAGGCTTGAGATAGGCTTGTGGATTCAATTGTTTCAATCTCATGATGGCTTGGATCATATAAGCCCAAATATCAAGTTGGCTCAATTCAAAAGCATTTCGTTCCTTGAAACCTTCAAGTCATTAAAGAAAGCAAGCTAACCTATAGAAAACATTAAGCATTTTTCTGACCCCATGATTTGCCATCTCATGCCTTCCTGTTATATGTTGAGCCATTTAAAAATTTTAGTTTGGTGAAAGTCATTTCTCAGGTCTGTTATTTTATGATGCAATACATGAATAATTAAATGAAGCATAGTTTTCAAATTGTAGCATTTAGAAAAAAAAGAGAGTAAAAGTTCAAAATAGTCCTCCAAGTATTAGTAAGTGCCCAATTTTATCTCTGACTTTCATAATGCCTCAATTTAATTCCTTGATTATTAAAAAATATCTCAATTTGATCCTAAGACTAAAAATAATAGTTAAAGTTAACTATAACAATTAAATGTGAGGGTATTTTGAGTATTATGATGTTTGTAAAATTATATTATTATTTTTATATATTTTATCATTTTTTTTAAAATAAATATAAAAATCATAATAGAAAACCACATTTATTAATTATTCACTTTTATTATTTATTTGGTTAACTTCTATTATGATTTTTTAATTTATTTTAATATAATAAATATACATGGAGGGTAACTAATTTTAATATAATAAATAAGTATTGATATTAATGCTAATTTTTTTAAAAAATGAGTTTGTGTATGTTAATTACTTTTAAGCGAAATTCTCATTGCTTGTGCAACTAAATTTTGTGTCATCATCTTGCATATGTATAAATTTTGTGTTTTAATTTTGTATGACAATTTGGGTAATATGGTCATCATTTCTTAATAATTTTTACATTTTGAATGCATAGGCATAATTCATTTTTCAAAATGGGCAATAATTAGAAGATTTCAATTATGGGGGAGGTGTTTTAAATGGATATATGTGCCATTGTGATTTTTGTAACGAGTATAGAGATTTTCGAGCAATTTCATTTGTAATTGAAACATTTTTATCAGTTTCATGTGATACTCTTTTCAATGAACGCCATTAATGTTATTCTCGACTTAGTTGAATTATTATTATTTTGTGGCATATATGTGTGGGTCAATAGATTGGTTTACTGAAAGCATCTTTTTTGGTTGTGCCAACTGGGCTTCTCTCATTTTGTACATACCATTATGGCAATTGAAATTTTTTTAAACATAATATCATAACTTGAAATTGATTAGTACGACAAGTGAAATTATCAAGAACTGCTAGAGAATTCGGAAAATGCACAAGACATGATTTGAAAAATACAAAAATACTCATTTTGATTGTCATGCTTGATTCTTAGTTAATACATGTGAGTGTAGATCATTTTTTTGGGTTTTTACTCTGCTTAGTAATTATGATGGGAAACCTCCCTTAACCAGAGTATCAACATTCTAAATGTTCTTATGTGAACCATAAGACTGTTGTGGGAATAATTATTGATTTTTTTATAAATTGTTAGGAGATGAGGTATTTCTAAAATAGGCATAATTGATTTCAATAATCTTGCTTACGAATGATGCCATAAACAACTCTGTGGGGCAAACAAGGGCGAGCACAACTATCTCTAATTCCAAAGTAGAGTAACACAAGTTCCAAATTTTGAATGTAGTCTTCACTAATGAAGGGTGCATTTGCCATAACGGCAGGAATTCGAATTCAAACATTTTGTTTTTCAGGCTTGATGGTTAGATTTTCTCAAATCCACATGGATCTTGAACATTTAGAGAAGTCATGCCCAAAATATTTGCTGAAATATGCCTTCAAATTCAACATTTTGTCATTTATTCAGTAGGTGAATATTCAATTTACATCTAATTTTCAAGCTAAGAGAAGTAACACCCAAATTCAATTTGAACCCTGACAGCAAAAGCCTAGAAAGACCAATAGTCACAACATTAATTTGCTATTGTTTTCCTTGACATGTGGATGATTGCTTATGTTGATGAGTAGTTGAATCTTTTTTTCTTAAAAAATTAAAAGGATGTGGTTGGGTGGAGAGGAATGCAATTCTAAAATATATAGTTAAACAACAATCTTTGCAAAGGAAAGCAACGGAAGGGTAACACGAGGCACAACTACTGAAGGTGTGAAAGCATGAAGGAGTTCTTTGTGAAGTTCTGAGCCAATAGAACAGGTGGCGAAGATGGAAACTAAATTGGAGGTTCAATTTAAACCTGAGGATATATCAATGTGGGCGAAGGAGGAGGTTTGATAGCTTAAAAGTAGATGACAAAGAAGGAATACATTGGAAGAAGCTTTCAAATCAGAAGTCATGACACCATCCAAAATCAAAGAACATGCTTGAACATGACGCCAGACGAAAGAAGAGGAACATAAATCCACAATAGGTGAGAAAAAATAGATGAAAGCAATGAGATGGTCATTCTAGCTATCGGAGGAGCCATGCTTGAAATCTCTCATTGAGCATTGGAAGAAAAGGAGGGTGACACCATTAGGTGTTGGCACCAATGAGTGGGTGAGAGAGAGCACATTGTGCACCGAACCATAGAGGCGGAGATGCTATTGAGTGGATTTTGAACATAGGCAACGAAAAGGTGCAATATCAAAAAAGTAGAGATGGTTCATCCATGCGAGGCCTCTTGTGGGGTTGAGGCTTAGTTATGGAGAGTATGGAAGATGTGCTCCATGCAAGCGCACGCGATGTCTTGCGACAAAGCCACTCGTAGGTGCGATGCCAAGAGACAGGTGTAGTGAACCGTACAGTCTTTATTAGGTTTGTCATTATGCCCCCACCATTTGCTCGAAATAAATGGTATTATACCTTCTCATAAATCAAATTGATGATGCTACTAAAATGAAGTGTCATTGACTGAATAGCTTTAATTGAAATTGACCCATCATGATCAAGATAAATAGTAAATCATGGGGTTTGCACATTTGAAAATCCTCAAACCATAGGATGAAATCTTTAGAGGAAAGACAAATTTTTTTAAGGATGAAATTTTTAGATATAGTTGATGATATGATATCCAAGGTGTCTTCTAAAAATTTAAATTGGAGTCACTTGAGTATGTTAGAGCTGTGATGGAATTTTCAGAGTCCACAGAATGAAAGGTTAATCGTAAATTTTTCCCACTTATAGTCAAACTAGCTCTTAATTGTTTATATTTCCTAGAAATGCCCTCGCCATGAGCATCTGGACTCTACTCTTTTGCAGTCTTAAGGATCACCGAACCTGTGGAATGTGTGTTAGATGTGCAACTAAAATAATGCCTGTGAATTTGGACTCTGATTATTGAATGATTCCGTTACTGTTTTAACTTGCATGCGCTGGGAAAATTGGTGGCATTGCTTTTTTCTTGGTTGGGAAAACCGTGAGTTGCACGTGACCCATGTGTATCACATTCATGTCTGTACTGCATAATAACCCTGTCTTGCAAATATATATCGAATTAAACTTAATTTGTTAATACTGAGATGTGAATGGTATCTGGACCGATTATCCTATTATTGATCTCATTTCTGTCTTATATTAAGAAATCGAATTGGGAAAATTCATGCTATAGGAGAATTGTTAACCTTGGACCAGAAAAATTCTAATTGTTGAACTATAAATTGAAAGTAGCAAAGGGAGCACTTCATGCATGCAAGACATATGAGGTAAAAATTGGGACAAAAAAATTAGTCTATGTTTAATGTGGACATTTTATCCGAGTAGAAGCTGATATTGTATGTAGATAACATCTTCTGAATTAGCAACATTTGTTTTATATATTTTGCTTTTAAGTATTTGTTTCTTGAAACTTCCTTAAAGCTTTATTTCATTAAACAATTTGGTAGCTGCTAAAATGATGAAAGCAATAATTCTCTTTATTGATTCCATTCTTTAGGACTACCCTGTAGTACCAATTGGTAGAAGCCCTCGAACAGACGTTCTTCTTAAAGCAGAAAGTGCAGTCTTGGAGGCTGGTGGTTGTGTTCTGAGATTGGTAGGACTTTATATATCCTTTTTGTACACTTTGCATTTCCCGACAAAAACTATGTTCAAGTATGACTGGAATTTTCACTTTGTTAATGGTTCTCTGTATTTCATTTTGCCTTGCACTTTCTTGACCATTGATACAGTGCTGATAGAGGTGCTCATGTTTATTATCTAAAGAAGGGAGTAGTTGATGTTCATCCAGACGGTATTCTCAATCTCATTCACTATGAGGTCATAAATTTAAGCGGCAATCCCATTGGTCTTGAATTATTTTATTTTGTTTAAATCTAAATTTTGTATAATCCATCTTCAAAATATTAATTCACTCCTTGTCTAGTTTTATTGGTGGTTTGATATCGTATTATAGATAAATAAGATGTTGCCTGCCTCAGTTGTCAATCTTTCTTGTCCTGTTTCTTGAATAACAGGATGCTGCCTCCCTGGCTATTGCAATCATGAAAAGGAAATTACGAGGTAGAATTTTCCTGGGTTGCGATAACAATCCCATATCCAGGTGTGTTGTCACAGTGAAATTGTACGCATATGCAGAAGTCAAAATGGTCCTTGGATTATTTTTGGGCCCTGTTTTTATCTTAAATTATCTAATTTGTCAACTTTAATCTATTGATTGTTCAATTTTGAACCACACTTCTCCTTGAATTTGTTCCAAAATAGTCCAAAAAGATTATTTTGGATATTATTTGAACAGTCGATGAACCAAATTGAATGTATAGATTTATATGATATCAACCGTTTTGATTTATTCAGGAAAGAGATTATGGATTGTGTGAGCCGGAGTAGGAAGTACAGCGACAAGTTCCAGGGCTTTACAGGTGAGCTGGCCTTTTCTATTTCATATGCCCCTATAGAAGCTAAATCTTTTTCCTTATATAAAAAAGAAAAAAAATTCTTAATTCGAATTTTCATGACCCGATGGCTCTGCTTGGTTTGATAGAATTGGAGGTAATAATTATTTTTATTCAGACTTTCGTTTTGTTTTTTAGTTTCAATGAATACATTTATAAAAAAAGTGAATAAATATATATATTTTTCATTTATAATGTATTACTCAACATAATGTATTAAAGAATATCATGTTATGATTGTTCGACATTCAATATATAATATTTTTAGATTTAAAGAAAGCATATGATAAAGTTCTAAGAGAAGTGCTGTAAAAGAAAGGAGTTAATAATACTTATATTCAAGCCATTAAAGATATGTATATAGATGTTGTTACTTGCATTCAAACTTAAGGTGGTTTGACCAAGTATATTTTTATTTCTGTTGGATTACATTAATGACCAGCTTTAAGCCTATATCTTTTTTTTTGGTCATAGATGTTCTTAGTAGACATTTGCAAGAGGATGTACTATAGTGTATGCTTTTTGTTGATGATATTCTTCTTGTTGATAAGACTAGAGAGGGAGTTGAAGGAAAACTTGAATTATGGATGTCAATCTTAGAGTCTAAAAGTTTTAGTTTGAGTAGATCTAAAACCTAATATATGAAATATAATTTTAGTAGTAATAGATCTAATGGGGGGATTGTGACCTTGAGCCATCAAGCTATTAAAAAGAGTACATGTTTTAGATATATCAGGTCTATTGTTCAAAATGATGGTGAAATAGATGTGAATATTATTAGTAGAATTCAAGTTGGATGGTTGAAGTAAAAGTATGCATCAAGCTTGCTATGTGATAGAAAAATACCTCCCAAATTTAAGGGAGAATTCTATAAGATTGTGGTGAGACATGTAATACTTTATGGCACAAAATATTGACCATTAAAAAAGAAGCAAAAATTAAGTTAAGTGTTGCAGAGATGAGGATGCTCAGGTGGATGAGTGTTTTTACTTTTAGTGACAGAATGCAAAATGAGTATATAAAGTATTGAAAATGTTGGTGTAGCTCCAATGGTGGATAAAATTAGAGAGAGTCGCCTTAAATGGTTTAGTCACATAAAATGTCATCCTTCTGATGACCTGATTAGGAGAATAGATGTATTGGATTAGACATATATTAAGAAAGGTAGAGATAAACTGAAAAAGATTTGGTTATAAAGTGTTGAAAATGACATTTTTTTATTAGATTTAAATGAAAAATTGACTCTTAACAAGACACAATGAAGAAAAAAAAGATTATTATAGCCGACCCCACATAAAGTCTTGATGGTTTTGTTCTATAATGTTCTACTCAAACCAAATGTGGAAGAGAAAAATTTAATGTGTAATCTTTATGACTCACATATCTCGGAAAATAAAATCTCAATTTCTCATCAATTTTAAAAGTAGCAAAAAATATTTAAACAATTTCTGCTCAACCAAACGAGTGAAAAGTAATTTCATCTCAATTCCGAAACCATTTTCATTTCAGCTCTTTCAACTCATTCAATCCAAACTGAGCTGCTAAGTTTGATCATTGATGCAGGCAGCACTGATAAGCCTGGGAAGAAGATGAATAACTCCAAGACTCGTGCTGAGATTGGATGGGAACCTAAATATTCAAGCTTCTCTCACTTTCTTGGTCAAGCCAACTAAATCCCATATACCATTCCTTTAGTTCCAGAACAAAGCTGAACTTTTTTTTTTTTCCCTCCTGTTTGTTCTGTGAGCGCACTTAAAGTTTGCACTGCCATTTAATTTCTCAAAGGTTTGCCAATTTAGTTTTTGTTACCATGCTTTTATTGATCATCTTGCTTGTCATCAAGTGCCTAAATGAGTCGAGTCGAGCCAATCATTTGAATGAGCGATCATGATTTGAATAAGATTTTTGCAGCTGATTTGGTCGAGAAATCAGATCAATTAGTTGGGAATTTGAAATCAAATTTGTCTTATTTCTCTTGCGCAGAATCTGTGATTTATGATCCTTTGTTGTTCTATGTAATTTCTGGAAAATGGTTTTCGGTTTGTTATATATTTTCATTTTTATTTTACCTCTTCTACTTATCAAGCAGCTTCCAGATCATTGGCTTTGAAAGCTTTGCTTATTATGTTGGGTGCTTGTGCATGCTTCAAAATAATGGTAGCTTTTTCTTATGATTAAAATTTTGATTAAAATGAAACTCATAGTTATTTGATTTATTTTGATACAAATAAAATATAAATTTAATTTATTTTTATGTGTTGTATTCATCTTAAATTAAATTCAATAATTATGAGATTCATCATGATCAAAATTTAGTGGGCCAAGTCTTTTTCAGTTAAATTTGTGCTGTTTTTATTATAAAAGTGTTTTTGATGTTCTATCTTCTGAATGATTAAATTTAGTATTAATAAGTTATCAAAAATCATCATGATTTGACATGTATTTTGATGCAAAAATGAATAAAAAGTATCCACATTTAAATTCGAGGTCTGTCAAACTTTGATTTCAACAAATTTATAGTCATATTGAACATCTTAAGGAGATGAACTAATAACACCAAATTCGGTTCAATCCGAGCTCAAATGGACCCAAATCGATGGACCAAAGCATATTTGAAGCTTTTGGAGCATTAATCAGATGATTAAATGATATTCAAATATGACATTGTTTATAGTCAAATCGAGCGGCTCGACGAAATGAATCTAATGAGCTCAAAATCATTTAAATTTGACATTATTAAGGCACTTAAATGTTTGATAAATGCTCTATGATCAAAAGAAGCAATATGGACCATTCAATGAAACACTTATTGTTGGCCTTTGATATTATTCATATTTATGAGACAGGTCACTCCCAAAAAATTATAAATAGAATTTTATTCTTCTTATGAGGGGACGAAAAAAGAGGAGGAGAAAGAGAGAACCAAAGAGTTCTCTTGCATTCTCCAGCTAACGTCGAAGTTCTCACCGACCACTGGCAGCCTTCGATGTTCTGCATAATTAACTACAACAGTCGAAGTTTTTCCCAATGCCATTGCAGCCAACGTTATTCTCAATATCGTCGTTGCCGACGTTCTTCCTAATCAACTACCACCGTCAAAGTTCTTTCCAATATCTCCGTTGTTAAATCTCTTCCCACGCCGCCACCGTTGAAGTTCCTTCCCAACAATACTGTCGCTGACGTTCTTCTCAACACTGACGTTCTCAAAGTTCTTCCGAATTAGCAACCAACGTTGAAGTTCTTTCCAATCGATTGCTATTAGATTTCTGCTTCTTGAAGATTTTTAACCATTTGTTTGAAGTCTACATGACTTCCCACACTATTATAATTTTAATGTCACCAAACCAAGGGATGTGTCTACGTTGTAATTCACTCAGTATAGTAAAATTCTTTCAATTGGCGAGGCTCCGTGGTTTATTCCCTTTTTAAGATTTTTCACATAAAAAATTTTCTCGTATTATTTTATCATCTATTTGTGCGCTAAATTTTCGTACATCGTTAAAATAAGATATTTTTACTCTACTATCATAAATATTTTAGCCTGTAATAAATATATAAAATAAACTTTTAAATTATAAATTCAACAAAAATCTATCATTAATGATCAATAAGTTTAATAACATCAGTCATTTTATACGACAATTCCAGAAGTAAAGCACCAAATGGGATCATATTTGTAAGCAAGTTATCAGTGGCCAAAATCAAAGTTCATCGAATAGTCATGGACGACAGGTCCTATCAGCTTTCCAGTAAAGCATCTTAATTACAATAAGGCAAATAGTTGCCTGTGGGCCTCGAGATTCAGGCCAGGATAAAAAAAAAAAAAAGTTCTAATTCATTAAAAATTAAAATATAGTTAGTATTTCGATTGATTTAACCATGTGGATAATTCCTTTCTGACATTTTCGTTCAAGAAATTTCGTAATTTCACATTTATGTAATTACTGCCTTTTGATTCAATGAATGTAGTCAGGAAACAGGATTTAAATATTATATAGAAGAGGTCAGCGGTAAGTCGCGAATAAGTTTGATCAGATCTTCCAGTCGAACTAAGCTGTCTTAACGAACTTGTTGTCTGTTTTCTCTAAGGTAAGGGTTGGGAAGTTCTTGCCAAAAGGAAAAAAAAAAATCATCATCGCGATCGAATTGAAAGTTGTTCGCATACTTTTACGATTCTATTTCAGCGACGATCTTTGTGAACCGAGTTGTTGTTTTTCGTTTTTCAGCGCAGGCTGTGGTTTTATAGAGAGAAGGTATGTCGACGCCGCGGAAGATGCTGATTGATAGGGAGCAGGGTGGTACTGCTGATGCAGTGGAGGAGAGTTACGATTTCGATCTCTTTGTGATTGGGGCAGGGAGTGGTGGAGTTCGTGCGGCTAGAACTTCTTCCGGCTTCGGAGCTAAGGTCAGCTAACTCCTGTTCTCTGCCCGACCCCCTTACCATGATCTTTCGTCTGGCTTTCGTAGCCCTATTTTGTAAATGAGACGCCTGATTTTTTTTTGGTATGTGAAGTTATGTATATGACAAGTCGACGTTATGTTCGAAAACGCGAAGGATCGGAAAATATGTTTGATGCATTTTCTTAGTTTTTTTTTTTTTAATAATTTTCTGAGTGGGATTTCTGTTATTATTTGGTCGATGAGTAAGCCTAATGGTTTACTGTGCCAACCACTATTTTGAGATTTGGAGATTTAATTTCCTCCATAGTCTTCATGTCAAAATCAAGATGGAATCTCCAAAGTCTTTTATATGATCTGGAAGAGTTTCAGCGAAATCATGTATAGGTTTGGAGTCATAATCTGCTGCCAAACTTAGGGGCTGTTTGGTAGTAGCATTTGAGTAGAGTTTAAGCAAGATTTAGCTTAAATCCTGCCAAGCAACAAAAATGAAATCTTTAAATGCTACAAAATCTTAAATCATGTTTTTTCTCCATTTTGCCTTAAATCTCAGATTTACTAAATCCGGGGTTTAGCGGTTTTATGAGATTTAGCCAATGAAGCTTGCAAAAGGTCGAGAGTTTCCTTTGTGGCGAGCTCCTTTTGTCACTTCTAAACCAACAATTTATGGTGAGTAAGAAGTTTTTTGGTGTATTTCGCTACACTAGGAGGAGAAAGAGTAGAGATGTCAAGGAAGGAGAAGTTGTCGAAGAAGCTTCCTAGGATGTCCAAGAAGCATGTTTCGCTACAGCGAGGAAGAAGTTGCTTAGGATAATTCCTCTAGGATGAAGGAAGCGAAGTTTTCTCCATTATCTTCTAGCTATTAGTTTAGGGATTCTCAATTATTGTATAAACCCTTATTTTAGATATTTATGTGTGATGAGTAAATATATTTAATTAGTTATCAATATGTTAATAATTAATTAAATAAATTAGATGTAAATATATTAGCTAAAATTAAATTAGTCTAAATAATCATGATAATTATTAAAAATATTAATTAAAATAATAATATTTATAGCTTAGTGATTGCATAGGTGTAATTGAAATGCTATTGGTTTAATAATTTACAAAAGTGTTAATATTTTAATAATATACTAATAATAATGAATTATAATTTTATTTAAGTTTAGGAGCGGAGCCAGCAAATTTTTCATGTAGGGGCATAAATTATTGAATTTAAAGCCCTCAAC
>JAJBZI010007311.1:0-15105 GCA_021234465.1 Dendrobium hybrid cultivar
GCTTCCATTAACTTCTTAACTTTAGCTATAACATTTTATTCTATTTCAAGTTGCATACAACAAGGTGCTTTTTTATAAGAACAATACCATGTTAAATAACTAGTTTATGAACTATTATATCTGGTGATAAATAGGGCATTTCTTCATAATTCTAAGCAAAATAGATTTTAAGATTTGAAAGCAACTTGACCATTTTATTTGGCTCATCCTTAATTAATAAGGAACTTGTGATTATTAAATGAGGATTTTCTTCATTGTAAGAGTATATTTCTTTTGATTTATCTAGGGTAGATTTAATCTCCTCTTCAAATTTGGGGGTTGCATCGCTCACATGACAGTCATTGAGATTATCTGACATTTCTAAACAAAGTTTATTAAAATATAACATTTGCTGTAAAGGACTATCATACTCTAGATTAATTTATAACATTAAGCAATATTCACCATCATGAAATAGATAAAGAGTAACGAAGCCAAAACTTGATTTTGATTTTTATTTACTATACATTGTCTTCCAAAAGCTCTCAAATTGTTGATCCACACCGCTAGTCCAAGCTAATGGTGTTAAGGATTGCTTAGCAAAATAATTTACATAGGTCGAGTACTAGTCAAAAGGTAGTTTTATTAATTCATTTAAAAATGGATAATCAAGTATTATATCAGTATAGATACTTTTGTTTGTAGAAGGTAAAAATTTGGTAGATCTGTAATCAAGACTCAAAGCGAGGGCCACTTTAACTACCAACCCAATTATACCATCCTAAGTGAGGGTTAGAATTCTTTAGCTTTTCAAAGGTAGATGCATTTGGATTATCTTCCTCATTGACTTGGACCCCTATCCTCATCATTATCTACTCTTAAAGAAACTTCATAGTTCAACAACTTATTAATGATCTTTCATTTTTCCATCATCTACCTATTCCTCTAGTTTATTAAGCCATTCTACTACCTCTTTATACATAAGGGAAAGGACACCAACAAACATTCTATTCGAGGCCATAATGCTTTTCTTTTTATTTTTCCTTATTTTCTTTTACTTCTTTTTCTTTTACTTCTTTTTCTTTCTTTTTTTCTCTTTCTTTAGGTAGTTTAAAACTTTTAGACAAGAGTATCTACATTTTAGGCAAATAATATATTGCATCTTCATATATTCCAACTTCTTGAATTTAGAATAGCTGAAAATCCCTCTTAATATAGTGTTCAACACCATATGAGAGTATTTAATACACTAATGGAGAGAGGAAGGCACCCTTATACTTATGAAGCTAGGGTCTACCCAAGCTAGTATTAAAAGAAGCCTCTAAATCTATAATATGATATTTAGCTTTAATTCTAAGGCCATCATTTTCTAAAAAAAGGGTTATAGAGCATAAATCCATCTCACTTTTTTTATTGAATCCTCATTACATCATTTTAACACAATAAAGTTTGTGAGCATCCACCATTAGATAGGCAAAAGTTCTAAGAGTCATAACATTGATTGATGAACTTAGTATAATAAGGGCGTGGGGAGATTTGAGATTTGCCATAAATATAGAAATATAAATTATGCAATTATAGTCTACATTTTGCAACAGTAAATCTTCTTCTATGAATGTTATCCCTAGAACCTCTTTCAAGTATAATGCTTCTTTCGACTGTGTTGATGATAGTTAAGCAATACAAATATGTTGGTGAGGAAAAGCATAGATTAAAGCCCCTCCAGTTTTTTTGGAAAGGACCTGACCATCATAAATACCCAATTTCATAGGCAATTTTGTATGATGAGATAAAATATTATAGTATACTTTGGGAATTGATTTTATTTTTTATCAACATATAGAGGTTGAACACACTGAGACTATGTGGAAGTTTCAGGATTATCTTGGACTTGTCTTCCTATATTTACAGTAGATATTTGTGGTGGTCGAAATTTAGTACTATGAAGGATTACTTCAACTACCTCTTCAGGGGAAAAGGTTGTAGGAACATCTGCCTCTTTATCATTAATTACTTTTATATTTTGATCTGAGAACTATTACATTTAGACATCTCAATTTCTAAACTGATAGTATCACCCTAAATATTGAGGATAAAACCAACACCATTAAAGAAATATTGAAGACAACATTTCATATAATTTTAATTTCTATATGATTCCTTAGAATTATTTTTCTATTGAACTATTTGAAATGTTATTATGCTAATCATCAAAATAGATATGATATACATTAAATCTTTTTCATTAGTTTTTTAATCCCTGAATGGATGACGTAGAAATCACATAACATAAGCAGTGCAAGGTACTTTATCTATTATAGCTTCACTTTTACATTTATTCTTCTTCTTTTTTTATTTTTTGACAAGATTTTAATTATAGGATAAAAAGAAAAAGGAAAAAATACAATTATCTTGAGGAGGCCAAAGGTAATCCTCTTTAAGGATTTCCAAAAAGTCCCTATGAGAAAAACACTCCTCAACACCTCTCCAACCAAAGAAGAATTTAAAGCAAGCTTAACACAAAAGTCAGTTGGCCTATTAAAATTTATAGGCATAAAGTTGAAGGCCATATGATTAAAATCTGAAATAAAAGTAAGATCAAAGTCAAGTAAATTGAATCTCCATTTCTTCTTCTTGACATTCTCATGAAGCAATTTGATGACAACTTTATTATCACCCTATGTGATTATCCATACAACAACAAAAAGGATTTATCCAATAATTTCCTCAACACGACAATTGCTTGAAGCTTTATGTAAGTTACATCCCAATGTAATGCTCGAACACCATCCACCACTATAAGATCACCAACATTGTTTCTAGTCACCATTCCCAAACCTACTGAATAAGGCCTTTTAAAAGATCCATAAATGTTAATCTTTAACTAATTAAAAGGGGGAGGACACCAACTACATCCAATTGGGTAAGCCCGAATAGTGTCCCATTGCTCCTTCTTGAATGAAAGTTCAATAATAATAAAGCTACCCAAGACATTTGAAGCAATCATTTTAGGAGTTTCATATTGTTTTCCCTGCATTTTATCATTTCTAGCCATCTAAATATGGTGTGTAATCTGAAAAGACATTATATCCTTTGAACATGAGTGAATAGCCACTCTGCCATTTTGATTTAATAAGCCTTCCATGAAAGATGGCTACATAACTTGACAGCCCCAAATCCAAAAAATTCTAATTACCTCCTTGGTTATTCTACAAAAATTAAAATATGATTCATGTCTTCAAGAGTACCACAACCCCAAACACAATTCTCTAATTTAGCAAGACGTTTCCTGTTAAGCCACATTTAGTTGGAATTGCATCATGAATAACCCTCCACTAAAAATTATATTATCTAGGGAGAAGTTTCAATTTTTTCAACCATACAAAGCTTTCATCCTCTAACTAAAATCTTCAATTAAATGTTTGAGTTATAATAGATTTAGATAAACTAAAGTGAAGCAACATAGGAGTGTCATTTACATATTCAGGATACATCTTAATGTTTTTAATGAATTCAGTAAGAATTGTACCAAAGAACTCCATCGACATGCCATAATTCCAACCCCCATTTATAATTAACATATCCACAGTATCTTCCAAATGAATAAATGAGTTAAAATTGCATGGCCAATTCAACAAAGATCTATCCAAAACTGAAATATCACTCAGAATTCTGATATTCTTCCCATTTGCAATCTTTCATCTAATAACTGGCTGCAAAGCACTCAAACCTTTAGTAAACATATTTCAATTATTAGAGCAGCAATACCATGGAGAGTTCATCCCCAAATCATCACCATAAATATGCCTTAGAAACTAATTATATAGTTTCAATGGATTTTTTAAAAAATACCGAGCTAATCCTTCTCTTAAAGGACCACTCCAAAGTTTCAAAAAGATGATACCCAATCCATCTAGATTGGATGGAAGACTAAATTTTATCCAATTAACATAATGTAATCCTGTAATGTCATTGTCTTTTTGCCACAAGAAATCCCTACACATCTTCTTAATTCTATTGATCACACTAGAGGGAAATTTTGAATGGGTAAATTGGTAGTTAGCAAGAGAAGATAAAGAAGATTTGAAAAGAACACTTCTACATACAAGGAGAAGATGCTTGGAGCCCCAATTAAACATCAATCTATTTGCTTTATCGTTCATATTGATGAAGTCACTTTCCTTCACTCATCTTATTGTCATTTTCGGCTCTAAGTAATAAAATTCGTTGAACTTCCTGAACCAAAGCATTTTGTACAACTTATATTTCTCCCATTCATGTGTAAACATGCTAAATAACACCATATATTTCTTCATATTCAGATTTTGTCCATTTCATGAGCAATAATATATCATAATGCTAGAAAATAG
Source organism: Dendrobium hybrid cultivar (assembly GCA_021234465.1). Classification (NCBI taxonomy): domain Eukaryota; kingdom Viridiplantae; phylum Streptophyta; class Magnoliopsida; order Asparagales; family Orchidaceae; genus Dendrobium; species Dendrobium hybrid cultivar. Next base: position 4,350 of record JAJBZI010007311.1, read on the forward strand.
CTTCATTGTTTTGGTTGTGGCAGATGAGAACAAGACAATGTCATCTGTATAAAGTAAGTGGCTGATCTTGATACCATTAGGCTTTAAGGGAACACCTAATATTTGCTCCCCTCTTTGTTTAATATAGTAAGAAAGAAGTTCTAAACACATAATAAATAAACAGGGACACAAAGGGCATCCTTGCCTAAAACCTCCATGCCCTTTTATCCAATCCATTCTTTTATTATTCATCAAAATAGAAAACAAGGGCTATTCAACACATTGTATAACCCAATTAATAAACTTTTTTAAAAAGTTTCGGAAATTAATTACCTTAAGTTGAGTCTCCCAGCACATGCTATGTTAATCTTGCTCCATATCAATCTTGATTGACATTAAACCTTCTTTGGATTAAGATCTTCTGAACTTATACATCATCTCCTGAATAATCATGTAGTGGCTAGAAATTGATCTTTCAAGAATAAAGGATACTTGCTCCATAGAAACAATATTTGGAAGAAGGGGCTTCAATCTCTTAACAAGAATAGTGGTAACCACCTTGTAGATTATTTGACCTAATAGGTCTAAATTTTGAAGGAAGATCAGTGTTGTTTTCCTTAGGTATCACAATAAGCAATGTGACTTTGCATTATATATGCATATAGACACTTTTGAAAAATTCAAAAATAGCACTACATACCTCCTCTTTAACAATGCTCCAAAATTTTTTATATAAGGAAGAGGTAATACCATCCAAACTAGGAGACCTATTAGAAGGTATACTAAAGACATCATCTTGAAACTTTTTTTCTAAAATATCCTGCTACAATATGTTAAGTGCATTTTCATCCTCAATCCTATCCAGAATACATCAATTATTTAGTGAAATCACTCTTTTCTGCTATTTGCATTGAAAGAACTTTCTGAATTCAGATTAGAGCATGTTCTCCTCTTTAATTTCATTCCCATTGTCATCTTTGATACTATAAACCCTTTCAAATTTCTTCTAGCTAAAGTAGCCATGTGGAAAAGTTTTGTATTGTAATCTACTTCCTTGATTGACCGACATTTTGCTCTTTGTTCCCACCATGTGTTTATTCTAGCCAATGTAGAATTCAGTTCAATGGTTTTGTTTCTCATAGTTACAACCTATTCTAAATTTAGAGCATTGTCAAAAATTCTATCATTCCTCACCCATATCTTGCTTGAACCATCTTTTTTACTAGTCCAAGTGAAATTTGGTCCAAAATACTTTATTTCATGTAAATCATTTTCATTCAAAAAATCTATCAAATCTTGAAGTCCAGCAGAAATAACAAAAGGCATTCTGCCATTTTTATCACTTGAGATCAAAATACAATTGAAATCACACCCTACAATTATATGGAGATCACCCTGTATATGATGTTTTAGCCTTTGACAAAGACTTCCTCTTCTATTGTAACTATTTTTTGCATAAATAGCTGTAATTTCAAATTGACTTCCCATACTAGCCTTCATCATATGAAAAATGCATTGGTTTATAGATTCTAGAACAGAATAACTAATCTCAAGTGTTTTCCAAAATACCATGATGAAACCCAAGTGAAGCTTGGCAGTGAAAGCACTACTCCTTCCTGTGTGTACTATCCACTTACTTCCTACTTCAATTCTAGTTTCAAGCAAAGTAAGAAAATAAGTCTATGTACATCAACAACATGATGTAAATAATTTATAGTAGCTTTTTTCCTAGGCCTAATATAATTCTAGAAAATTAGAAATTTCATCGCTTTAATAAAGGGGATTGAACTTTATCCCCTTCTATTGAAAAACATGTATCCAGTTCAACTTTTTTCTGCATAAGAATTCTTTCAATTAAAAGATTACATGTTAGATTAAATGTAGCTGTGCCAGCTTACCACTTCTCTTCCGAACACAAATTTACTGCAACCTCTTTGGAATTAACATCTTTGAATCCAACTTGCTAAACTATATCCTTCTAGTTAGTTTCCCAATTCTATGATGTTTTCTTTGGATCTTATTGAGTCATACCTTCCACTTTCCTTCCATACTGATCATTAGTTTCCTCACCAACCTCAAATATAGAATGTGAAAGATCTGACCTACATGAATTATTCTTCTCCCTCCATTCAAAGGTTTGATTATAATAAACATTCTATAAAGTAGTCTAAAATTGTACTTCATATCTAAGCTTTTTTCTTTCTCTGAGTTTTGAGTCAGCGTAACTTCATATTGGTGATCCTGCTATTGAATCCTTCCTTTTTAAGCCCTTACACTATCTCTTCTTTTAATAATGGTTCAAGGCCCATAATCTTCCTCATTTGCAACAATTTTGGAAACTATAGGGTTAAGCATATTTTCAAAACTCTTTTGGACAACACTAAATTTCTATGCATTAACATCTTTTTTTTCAATTTGGTTTGGTTGTTCTATCAAAGTGATGTTCTCTAGACACTAAAAAACTTTATGCCCAAGCATAACCACATTTGAAGCATAGCTGTCGAATGCCTTCATACTCAATGGGCTTGAAAAATTCCCTATTAACTCCTTCTATCCACACATATGTAGGAAGCTTTCTACTTAAGTCCATCCTAACACAAACTCTTGCTTAACTACTATTTCCCCATTTATTGGTAAATTAATCCAACCAAATGGGCCTTCCTATCATTATAGCAATCCTTGAGATGTTTTTGTGATCCGAATACATTAGTGGAAGATGTGAAAGTCTAATCCAAATTGGTGTTTGTAACCCATTCATTGACAAAGGGTTAAATGATGGTGACTACTTATGTAACCCAATCAATTGACCAGCAATAAACTAAGGGCCACCAACTAAAATAGAGTCTCAAGCTTCTATTGAATTGAAACTACATATAAAGCATTTTGTTATATCTTGAGCTCCATAGGATAAATTGAGACTCTCCAAATTTGTTCCATCATTTCTTGAGCTCCATAGAGATGAAAATGTATGATAATTTTCTTCCCAATATACTTCCTACTAGAGCTTTCTCCAGTTTTTGGATACTTTCAAAAACTTCATTAGCTAGCTGCATAGCATGCCTCTCTATTATAAAGTTAGTTATATTTTAAATCTCCATCACTATTGAAATTCTTGGTTTATTATTCCTATTAATTGCATTTGCAAAGGATAAGCCTATGTAAATCAAAGCACCTTTACCATCACTTCCCTTACCAGCATCACCCTTGATATAATTAGGCCTCTAACTCACACCCTCAGTTGAAGTATCTTAGATAGAATAATGGTGCAGATTTCCCCTAGCTAAAGCCTTTATCCCAATCTAAAATTTTGAATTCTTATTCCTATAAGTCCATGCTAAAAATTTTTTCCCTTATGAAATAAATCCCTTAAGCTATCATTCACTACTGGAAAATGCTCAACTATCATATTATAATCATAACAAACATCTTCTAGCCCCTTTGCTATAAAGAAATGCAACTTACTAATCTTTCCATCTTTTATTCCCCTATCATTAGAGTTTTTTGAATGTATTGTAGCACTTACAAAATTTGCAAAATTAGAAATTTTATTCCTGATATTTCTTGATTGATTACATCTATAATGTCTACCCTTTTAGGTTAAGCATTTTGTGATTCAAAGGAGAAAACATTAACTCCTTATCCTCACCAACAAACTTCTTGCAATAAATGAATTTTTGCAACATATCCTCATCTACTTGTATGCCAACATCATGCACCATGTCGGAATATAAAATTTGAACATGTTACAGCCATTTCAATCCCTGATCGAATTGCCACCCAGGTTATCAGAAATTAAGACAACCATCTGTTTATTTGTAGAAGGATTTACATTCAGATTTGGGATGGAATCTTTAATTTTACCATTCTCAATCAATTTCCTAGATCATGTTATGATGGATCCCTGAGATGTAGTGTTGTTTGCAAGTTTTAGCATAACATCCACCCCATAAACAAATCCAATATCTAAAGAAAGGATCAAGAATTTAGATAATTGAAAACAAGGAAAATAAGAAGAACTTCAAATGTGTTGCCTGGGGTCAAAGCCCAGACACTCTTAGATGTAGTTATAGATGATCAACATAATTAATTTTATGATCTACCTTTTAATTCAGGCAGAGACTGCTAAGGAAATTTGAAAAACTAATCAACTTACCTAAATTCTCGTAGTTTCTCTCACTAGCAGTTTCTCTCTCCTCCTAACTAGAAACTCTGACCAAATTCCTCCTAACCCGTAACACTCAAAATTTTATTCTTCTTCACCTTTGACACTATAGAAGTCTAGCTATCTTAGACTTCCTTAGAATCTTTAGTTAATGATGTCTTCCATTCCTTCTCCTTATGAGCTATCAGATCATTCTAGATGGAGCTTTGTGATCGCTGAGATACCTAAGTAGATGAGTGATTTAGTTTATTTAAATTTCTTTTAGAAGACTTACATAAGATGACATCCTAGTCATCATTAGGTTTTATAATTTAAGAGAGTGCAGAAGGCTTACCAATCACACATTTAATGATTCCTTAACATGATTCTATAAAATACTCCTTAGGTATCACAGCTTTCCAAGATTTATTACTTTTCTCAAGCCACTCTTTAAAGGTGACACAATTTTATAGTTTATGACCAAACAACTAGTGATATAGGAAATATTTTGGTTGCCTCAATTTGCCCACTTCTTCTAGCCTCTTAGAGTAATATAGTTTAAATTTAAACTTCATTAGGAGATTCTTAAAATTTATTGGCTTCCCTTTTAAATGAATATGATTTATTCATGAGTGACTCAAACTTCTTTGCCATCTCTTCTGCATTAAAATTGGATCTAGGTTTGGATGACTAATCATACTAAGGTTTATTGTATTAGTAATATTGGGATGCACGTGCTGAATTTTCTACTTGTACTTTCATCACCTATTTACCTTTATCAACTATTGAAACTAACATAGATTTATTTTTTGAGACTTTTTAGGGTTTTAAATTTTTAAAATCTAATGAACACTAATCATTAAGGAATGGTAATTGAGAAGCTTCCCTTGAGATTAGAGGCTTTATTTAATAAATTCTAAATTTTTTTGATGGTGAACCCCCCCCCCCTCCTTATGAAAGAAATCTATTGAACCATTTATATTTTTTTGGAGTATCTCTATAGCTTATTATTCTTACAACTGAGGTTAGCACTTCATGCTAAGATTCCTCCAGTGCATGATGTAATATACTAAATTCTTCCTTGGTTTCTATTTCCTAACAACTAGATCCCTGATGGTAACCTGATGTCTTGCATTGACAATTTTTTTTGGTAAAGAGGTTCTCTAGTCCAATGAAGGATTTGATGGACCCAATAGGGAGTTCATACTAATCAAATCTAAATCTTGAGAAGTAGTTGATGAATTATTTAAATAATAATTCATCACTTCTCCTAATGTTATAAAACTTGCTTCAAAATGTTGAAGATGCTATTTTGGATTGCTCATGCCATCGAAGTTATTTAAAAAAATATGGAAAAAGTCCTTTTAGATATGGGAGTAAGTCATATTCCTCATGTTATGGTCTAACCATTAAAATATACTAAGTACCTTGGGACTATGCTAAAGCCTCTTTAACTTGCTTCTCTAATATATATTAGATTTCTAACTTGATCACTTTTTTTCTTCTATTTTTTGTATTCTATCCTTTAATTCATTCATAATTTTTTCAATCAATCTTCTCGATGCATAGAGTGAGCCTACCAGGGGTATAGTCTCTTTCTAGTGTAGGATTCATTTGAGATCTACCATTACTATCCTTAATTTCTCCTCTACATGTTTTTTAGATGTGATGGGTGTAGATTAAGTGGCTAAAATTTTAGACTGCCAAACTCTCATCCCATCAAATATTGGGGTTGGTTGACTTACAAGATTTAGCTTCCTGACATTAGGGTGAAAAGATGTTTCATTACCTTCTAAAGGGTGACTATAAACTTTTGGTGATCGATGCACCGAAGGTCAATGAGAGCTTTTAATTTGGTTAATTATTTAGATGAGTTAATGTATGTAAAGATGTAGGGGTTTAAGGATTATAGGATAAAGACTCGAATCTTACTAGCTTTTCTAGATTTTTATAGTAATGATTGGTGATTGAAGCTATATGATAATTGATACTCAATTAGATCTTCAGTTCTTAATGATAATTTGTAGCATTTACAGATTCAACTAATTTAACTTCTTTAAAATTTACTCTTTCTCAAATAGGGACGAAGTAATTTTATTTTTTACGTAGTTCTAACTTTACTCTACCAGTAATGACACCCTTCATACTCTTTAAAAACTATTCTTTATATTAGCCAAAACTATATGGACACTCCTAGACTTGTTCTTTTAGCAGGGATTTGAACTTTCTCTTCCTCTCAAATAGGGAAGGAATTTTAGGTTCTTTATAAAATGCAAGTGGTGGGGAGTTAGAAACTCCTTTAACGTTCTCCTCTCCAACAGTAACAAAGAGGGGATTGAAATGGCTTCTTCGAAATAGCAGTGATGTGAAAAGAATTTCTCTTATAGACGACTCCATAATAGCAGGCATAACTAATTCTTCTTCAAGCAATTTTTTCTTTTTCAGCTCTCTTCCTTAAACAATGGCTCTTATTTATATGAAATGATTTTATCATCGCCATTGTAGTTGAGGAGGACCCAATCTCGAATGTGTTGGGTACTAGCAAATAAGAATGAATAATGAACTTTAACTTCTTTGAGGCAAACACAGGTAAATTTAGATGAGAGAAAACTTAGGGTTTAGCGACTTCAAGAATGTTCATAGACCTATCGTTAACAATAAACTCCAATATAGGCTACTTATCAAAGATGATTTTTGAACTCGCAATAGTAAACTGATGTGCATTCATTGCCATCTCCAAGTTATCAAAAAAAGACCTGAATGTGAGCAGACTGCCATTAGGAAATTGGGACTTGTTGAATGCAATATTGATATTATTTGAGAGGATGAAAATAAGTTTCTTGACCATTCTATTAGATTAAATAAGAATTTTATATCAATTTGCTTAACTCATTAGCTTTAGATAAGACCATAGGTCTTGAGAAACACTTAACTAAATTTTCTGAATCCTCAAAATAGACTTGATGATTAGAGCTAAATTTTAGATTTATCAATTGAAATTGATAGATTAGACCCAATCCAAATAACCAAACCAAGCTACATAAGTAAATGTATTTATAATGCATTACTCAAAATAAGGAGATGATTGAAATTGGAATTTAGATTTAAAAATTTAAATTGATTAATATAAATCTAGTGCAAATAATTATATTAATCTTCATAGAGAAATATAACTACATTGCATTACTCAGAACTAGGGGATTTAATTAAACTAGGATTTTAGATTTAAGATTTTTGATTGTTTGAATCTAGACCCAATTCAAATAATCACATCAAGCTACATATAGAAATGTAACTATGGTGCATTACTTAGAACTAGGAAATGTTTAAAATTTGATTTTAATTGAAGATTTTATTTCAAGAAATTTTCATTTAATGGCTGGTTAAAAATTTAACATTGATCAATTCAACTTAAGGGTGAAATGAACAATGAAATAAGAGATAGTTTCAACCTTATTTGAGAGAAAGTATACTACTGATTTAAAAAAAATTATTCACCATGAAGATATAGAGTAAAATCTATCCCTAGTGGAGTCACTAGAAAACTCTATGGAAAATTATATTATGTCAATGGATTTTAATTTATATTTCTATAATCAAATCTAAATAGCTAACAAGATAACATCTCAAAAGATAGACTGTGGTTCACTATCATTTTTAAAATAGAAATAAAACTTATTTTCGTAATTAAACACATCATAAAGAGTATATTATTCATCTTAAAAGATAAAATGATATCCTACTATCTTTTTTAAAATGAAATTAATAATGTATAAAACTTTTCTCTATGTTAAGAGATTTTTCCCCTACTTTAGTGAACTAAAGCAAGATTTATTTTTCTTTACTAGGTTCTAGGTTTTCCATAAAGGCATGCTTTTATAGTTAAATACATTTCAAGATGAGTCTTGAGAAAACTCTTGATATATGTGGTGACTGAACTTCTCTAGATTTATAAGATTTGAATAATGATATTTAAAATTAACCTAGCAACTAGGAAAGGTTCAAGGTTTGAACATTTCTTTAAAGAGTAAAGGATGAAAGGTAAAGAGTACTTTAGATTCTAGGATTCCAAAGACACTCTAACCTATACTTTAGTTGGGAATTACCAATTTAAATCAGTATTGAATTTAGGGTTTAAGTTTACAATTTATTAAATATTTAAGATAATCCTCCCAAAAAGAAATGCAAGAATTGTGCAAAAGTGCAAACTGGACTTACATACCTATAATGAACAACTAGCCTAACCACCTAAGCACTTTTTATAAAACCAAGTTTTTTTTATAATATTTGCATTAAACATAACTAAAACATAAAAAGAGATATACAATCATATTAATGAGAGATAATATACATCATTAATATTTTCCTAAACTCTATGTGAGGATACAAGTCATCCTCACACTAATTCCATAAAAAAGTAGAACTTGCAGCCGCCTTAAAGAAAATCTGTTACAGCCAATTTATAACACCTTTACTGTCACTTTCTATAATAATACCATCCAAATCATACCAATATGGAGAAATAATATGTTTAAAGAGTTGAATAGTTTGGAGTTCCAAAAGATTAATGTCTCAATGTGTTGTCATTTCACTTGCAGCAACATAATGTGTCCTTTATCATCTTTAGCAACAATTACCATTCCATCTTCATAAGGAGAAAGATCCATCAAAATTGACTTTAATCTAGTTTGGAGGGGGACGATACCAACAAAGTCTTCTATTTGGTTTAAACCAATGAGTTCCCCATTATTTCTTCAAGGAAGAAATGTCAATATATAATGCATTAGCAAGAACATAGGATGTAATTAAAGATGGAGTTGCATAAGATCTTCCATGAACTTTATCATTTCCAGATTTCCACACTTGATATGTAGTGTTGCAATATATTTTCCCCATGTTTTTTTTTATTTTCTTAAATGATATAAATTTCAACTCCTTCATAACATCATCCAAATTTATGGCCTTAAACAATTTGATCCCCAATTATCATAAATATAACATATCTTCTTAATGATATTACATTTAGCTTTAATGTGATCTATGTTTTCCACCTTCTTACAAACCCAATGGCAATTTAAATCAATGGTAGCACCTCTCCTATTCAGTCAATGTAAGGCTAGAATAGAATCATTTACTAACCTCCACCAAAATATGAATTCTCAAGGATTGAGGTGCAAATTTTTCAACCAACCCAAATGATCAGATTCCCTTTGGAATCTACTTTTGAAAACCTAATACTACTTGAGATATTAGGAAATAGGAGTTCTGGAACATCCTCTTCCATTTCAAAATAAATATGGATTTGTATGATATAATCATGTAAAGAACAACAAAAGTAATTGACTAATGCATCATACTTCCACCTGCCATTATGAATAATTATACCCAACTTGTCATCCTCCTGAATAGATGTATTTACAAAAGTTGGCATTTTATTAAGTGGATAATCTAGCAACTATATATCATTGATGATGTTCATATAATTATCATTAGATAATTTCCATCTAACAGATTTACTTAATGCTTGACCAACATTTGTTATAATCTTCCATACCAAAGAGTAGCCTCTTCTAAAGGTTGAATTCCACATATTATTCCCATATTTCTCAATCAATCTTTTATTATGAAAACTGTTAGGATTTTGAATTAGGTCCCAAGCAAGTCTAGCTCTTAACAGGCTTTCCATTCAGACAAAGCATGTATACCAAGATCACCCATAGATAAAGGAAGACACAATGTATTCCAGCTCACATAATGTAAACCTTTCTGATTTAAGTCTTACACAAATATTCAATGAAATTTAATACAGCCATTAGAGCCTTGGTGTGAGCAATTAAGTAAGTAGCAAAGCTGTTTAAAGAGGACTTCACAAAGACAATCTTCTCAATAAGTGATAAGTGTCTATAGCTCCATGATTCAACCAAACTTATTTCTTTATACATCTGTTTGCTGAAGTTAAAAAAATTAAGTCTTCTTAATTCCATTTTAATCCCAATATAATCAAACTCCTTCAAAATTCTAAATCTAATTAGATTGGGAAAGTTTTTTTGCTTCCAAACAGGAGTTGCACAGTTGAACATAATGGCAAATTTCTATTTATTAATTTGTTGTGCACTCCATTTGCAATATGCCTCCAATACATCCAGCATACTAATCACTAATGTCTTGTTGGCTTCAGAGAACATTGGAAAATCATCTGCTTACAGCAGATGATTCACAATTGAACCATTTGAAACAAATGAAACAAATTGTTGTGTTGATTGTTTGTTGGCCAAAGATAATAATTTAGAATAGAGCAAAAAGATATAGGGTGAGAGAGGGCATCCTTGCCTAAACCCACACTCTCCTTTGATCAAGTCAGTCCTCTTATTATTGAATATAACAAAAAATTAAGATATTTAATACATTGCATAATCCACTCCATAAATTGCATTGAAAAATTTATCAACTTCTTGACATGTTCAAGTGTACCCCAACACATGCTATTATATGCTTGAGCCATATCAATTTTAGCAATCATCCTACCAGTTTTAGGCATAAAATGGGCCATTTTATGAATGATTTCTTGAGGCAAAAGATAATGACTTGGTATAGATCTGTTAGGAATAAATGCCACTTATTCTTCATATATTATTT
>JAJBZI010007312.1:0-11289 GCA_021234465.1 Dendrobium hybrid cultivar
AAAAGCCCATATACATTTTATAAGATTTATAAAAGATTAATGTATAATAATGAAAATGAAAGTAACAAGAAATTTAAAATAATAATTGCTAAGTAGAGTGTACTTCATTTTATTACAAATACACAATCCTTACTAAAATTAAGTATTTTATTTATTTAAAAAACAAAAATAAGTTTTTTTTTTTAATTTTATCAATGCAATAAACTGTTTAAGTCCATATAAGACATCCACATATCAATTCAAAAAATAAGCATACATATTATTATTTCTTTCTTGTAGATTTGAACCTATATTAAAATTATTTATCTCACTGAGCATTTAACTCACCAGATATTATAATCACCATTTTTAGAAAAAGTAAAGTAGTACCACAGAGAGGTGACCCAAATATCCTAAATCTTAGTATTATGTATGAATATATAGTTATGGGACATAAAATAGGAAAGCATATAAATTACGTAAATTGAACACTTCTTGTAAATATAAATTTTCTATGAAATTATTAGGTCTATAATCAATTTTGATGATTTAATTATACACTCTTTTGTATCAATTATTATGATGAATTTATTAATATGTAATTTATATGGCAATCTACTTAGATTAATTTTCTAGTCGCTCGATCATGATTTAAAAGAAAAGTCAGAAGATATGTTGGTAGGAAATATACTTAATTAGATTATTCGCCTTTGTTATGCCTCATAATTAAATAGAGAGAGGCCGAAATGAGGCATGACAATAAATATTAATTTCTAAGAGGGAAATGCTTTCCAAGCCACAAAGTACACATGTCAAACAAGTTGTTACGCGATACCAGATTAGAATAGATTATCATTTGGTCCATGCAAATTTAGAGAACGAAAGAAAATTTTTGATAGCAACCAAAAAGTGCTTGACGATGAGCAAAAGAAATTTTCTATCATATAAGTTCTCAAACCAAAATTTTTTCACTCCTTTGGATCATGGCATGATATCCCTTATTTTAAATTACTTCAATATTGCATTATATATTGCTTCATACTTTAAACAATAAGATGATTTTAACTTAATGACACTTTAGTATATTATACATAGATGATAGTGGATGACAGTGTGGAGAATCATACCCTGCTTCACTTATGTGTAGCAAAGGAATAATACCAAATGTATTCGAACTAAAAAATAAAATAAAAACTTTTATTTTTTTCATACCATAAAATAATTATCATAATATACTTGTATTTAGTGTAAAGATTATTAATAAGTCAAGAAATTAAGAAATTTAAAAGAAAACATCATAGATTATTAGAATTAAAAAATTCTTTTATGTTTAATATAATTAAAATAAATAAGAAGAGATGAAAGCACAACAACAAAATAGTTTAGTGGTGATGAAGTGCCGAGTTCCAACAAGTAAAACTTAATGTTAATTTTCGCATTTCAATTTCTGATCAAGTTTTTGCATCTCATCAGAGCTCGCCACCCTGTCCTTGGCTTAAGTTTTCAATTTGATTCACTAGTTGTTGAAGTCACAACTTGCCCTCCATCTACAAACATCTCTGGATTTTTAGATGTGATTAGGGTAGAGATCTTTTGAGGCACCTGAATTGCCTTGACTATTCTATGACTAGTAGGTCCCTTGGTATAACTAGCCATCACACAATCAATTCATTACTCAATACTTTTTATGTTCACAATCTGAATTTATTTTGAAAATTTTATTATTATTACTACTATTATTATCATTATTTTTTGTAGTTTTTTTTTTAACCATCATCATTAATGATCCCTAGTCCAGACGACAGAAGACTGACAACTAATTGTAAAACTCATGTAGAAAATAAATATATGAATCAAGATATGAATTTTTCTAGTGTTAGGCAATCCTTGAAAAAGCCTCATTATCACCTACTTGATTAAGATGAGAAGTAGACAAGGGTGGGCTCAAACATTACCCTCAAGTGATATATAAACTTAAAATGATTGCAAATTAACATAAGTATGAGCTAGGACACCACCCCGATGTGACACTATCTATTGACTTGATTGTGGTAAACAGTAAGAATAGAAAGACAAGCAAACTGGTAGACATTATAATCAAAAGCATAAATATCCTTTGTTTATAAGAAATTAGACAGAAGGAGAAAAATCTAAGGATATGGGCAAGGTTATAAGTTATTGTATGTTGAAAAAGATAGTAATCGGAATAGGGTTGTGCTAGTAGTGGATAAAAAGTTAAAAAGATAAAATTATTGTGATTAACAAGGTTATTTATATGATAATTGCTAGTAAAATAATTATCAATAAAAAATATTTATATGCACTCAATTCTTTTACTTCTCTAGTTGTATTAAAATATAATTTAAAAAAAAAATTAGAAAGAGATTGATGAATTACTATAAAGTACACCCGCTAGGAAAATGATATTCATTGGATGTGATTTGAATATGCATAAAGGCTCTAGTAGAATAGACTATGAGAAGATTAATAATAGTTGTGGAATAATAGGAGATAGAAATGCAATGGTACAATCTATACTATATTAAACAGTTGCTTATAATCTTACTATAATAAATATATACTTTAAGAAACTAGCAGATGACTTTCTTGCTTCAAGAAAATAGATTCACCAAATCATAAATAATTTTTTTCTTACTTCAAAGGAAACAAAAATCTAATTACAAAGATTGTAAGATGATTCTAAGAGTTCTAAGCAATTTCAATATTGATGCATACCTTTTCACCTCATAGAGAGATGTTGTCGTAAAAACCCCTTCTACATTAGTACATCTACTTGAAGCTTGAGCTCGACATGCTCAATTATATTAACATCCTATAAGCTTCATTTAGGATATAACTTTCTCACTATTTTGTTTTTAGACCGCAACTACAATTTTTGTTTAGCTACTATTTTTTCACAACTTTTAAAAAATTTTGTACTAGAAAGTTGCTTCCTATAACAATTTTTAAAAGTTAATCTCCACAACAATTTTACAAAATAATAAGAAAATCATCTCAAATAAAACCATAGTGTCACAAGTTTAGATGGTTTAAAACCAAATAATTGTATTAAATGTTCAATATTTCGTATAAGCAGGAGCTCGTGAAACACTCACAAAGTATATTTTCTTAAAATATTCAAGCATGAAATTATATTAGGTATGTGATGCTCAGAGACCAGAAGGGAAAACTCACTTGTGACCAATGGAAAGGGCAGCACGTTAATAATAGTCCTGAGAAGGATTTTTAGAAACAAAACAACAAATTATATATGGAATGGTCTATGAACTAAGTAATGGAAGCCTTTGCCAAAAATTCATATGGTTAAGTAGAGTCAGAAGCAAAAAATAAATGAGATCATAAAAGGCATGACTAGGTCAATGCATATGTTGGCAAGACCTTTAAGTGGTCTGACCAAACTTAAAGGCATAGGCTGACTCTCAATAATTAGTTGAATAGCTAACAAAAGCAGTAGCCTAGCCTTAAATTTGGTTAGGAGTGACCTTCATATCAAACATAATCTTTTGGATGAAGACTAAACACATTTAATAGAAAATAAAATAAATTGAGGTGGAATGAAACTAAAATACATGTATTATCTCACATGTGGTGGCAACATTCATGTTATAGATCCAAGGATGACCTATGAATATATGTGCAGCATACAAGAGAGGACAGATTGTCTTTAAAACTAACCCATTGGATAGAAAGTAGAGAATGCTTGATAAAAAGCAATGAAGTCTAACTCATCCAAGCCACATGGCGAAGATTTGGATGCGTCTTAGGATTTAATGTTTTAAAGTTTACTTTCGTGATACTCCCGTTAAGATGACCAATTTATACCATTTGTCCTTACAATTTGCATGGATGTGAAACATGCTTATGAATTTCCAATCCTCTTAAGCGCCATAGGATGCTAAAATGCATCCTAGAACAAGCAACTGTGCAGCATTGTCATTACAAATTTAAGCATCCCCATTGGTCAATGGCTCCATTATCTATTAAATCCTTAATCTCACCTTATGCGGCAGAGGAATTATAAATCCTATGATGATTCAAAATTTTATTTGAGGGCACTACATGATGGCTTTGATATATGAACTTGCGACAAAAATGGAACAAGTGGTCATGGACGTCAATATCTATCTAATGCACTCTCTCGCAATGGTGCAAATCAAGGTTTGGGAACCAAGGGCCATTTAGCTATTTAAGGATAATGATTGACGTAGGCAGGAACTTAAAGTTTTTAACCTTATTAAAAGTAGCCAACACTCTACAAGAACCAACGTACGGGGTAACAGTGTGTGAAGAAAACTCACTATTATGGCGCTCCAACATAAAAGCCTTGTGTTGGTAGCCATCTTTAATATTTTCAACATTGTACAAACACACTTTTAACCCTACAATAAGATGAAGGTAATTAAATGAACCTAATCATCAACAAACAACCATCCCAAGATATCTTGCAACTTAGGACAAGCTATTCCAATTGATTAAGATGATCAATAATTGGAAGATTACCTTGCTTACAATTTAACAAAGGTGCCTTCTATGGTAGATTGGAAACAATGCAACATCAGTAATATCTTCATCTCTATCCAAGTATAGAAGGGAGAGGAGAAACACCTCCTAAGTCAAACTTGGAATAATGGCATTTCAATATCACGTAGCCAATTTAGATTAACTTCATCTTGAGAGGCCTAAAACTTCGCAAGTTAACCATTTTGTGATAAATTCATAAGTCAATAATCTTCCTCTTAATTTAAGCATGCATCAAGGTCATAAGATTGTCAAATGTGGGAGCAAAAACCTTGATCCTCTTTGAACGATCACAATATGAGAGGAATTAACCTAAACTAGTTCTATCTAGAATGTAATGGTTGAAACTAGCCATGACCTTAGTGAGGAAGAGAATTGTTAGGGACGTTATGATAAACAAGATGATCATGGTATTTACTGGCAAACCTCCTAGCATAGATGGGTTAATTTTGAAATGGAGACGTCCAAAAATGCTCAAGTATTCCATCAATGATCACAACTCGGTGATATTGCAACCAGTTTGGCTAATGGATGCCCCATTAGGATAAGATCATATAACTAAATACTTTTTTTGTGTCAAAGCACTAACATCAATCTCTAGCCTAATGGTGTTTTGCCTAATGTTCATTTCGAGTAATTAAATACTTTGATCATTACCAATTATGTTATTATTTATTTGTTTCTTAATATGATTGTTTTGGATAATAAATTCATCAATATTTTTGGACTTGCATTAAAGTGTTTGTCATACTTCCATACAAAAATGATGTGATGAAAAATACAAACTAGTAAAATATATACATGTTAAGCAAAAAGTTAACTAAATTGATTAAAAGAAGAAATCACCACAATATTCAAGGTTTTTCATAAAGATGTCAATATGAAATATATTTAACACAATTCTTCTAAAAAGAGCCACAACCCAATAGAAAACTTAAATAAGTAGAATAATTAAGTGGAGAACTAATTCACTCAAACATAAATCTCATCAAGATAGCATTTGCCTAAATTGAACTTTCATACAATTTTCTCACAGATAATACAATATCATTTGTCTTGGATGTTTAAACTTCTTATGAACTATCAAATTTTAGCTTTTATACTTTTCACGTGGGTGTCTTCTATCCTGTAATATCAGAAAGATATTATAATGCTTGTCATAAGCATGAAATACTGATAGTGGTATCCATAAAGGTTTTAGCTTGGAACCACCATGCATTGCCCTAATACAATGACTAGGAGGAAATAACTGTGAGTTCATGCCTCCATCGTGCGAAAAATGCCGCATTGAGCAAAAAAAAAAAAAAATCTTGTGATAGTGGGTGATTGTCTAGAAATTTCGTTCTGTACCTAAATGGCCAGTTCCATTCCAGTGGAAAAGCAGATTGAAACTTCAGCAAGTTACTAAAGCTAGTAAAATTTGCTGAACGCATCAAATTTCATGAGTTTGTGGTTTACTTGTTATTCATAATATAATGAAACCATATTTCATGGGTAGATTTAAATTACACATGCAGAAAAAACAGCATCGTGAATGTCATTCAGTGTTGATAATAAAATCCCAAATTGAAATGTTTCATAAGGCTGATAACGGTGATGAAATGTTTCAACCAATATATGGCAGTTTTTAAAAGGTTTATAAATTAAAAGAGTTATTGAGCACAAGGATTTTACTTAATCATCTAGCAAGCTGTTAACAACACAACTTGCATATCTTATATAGCCCTGAATGCAAATGTATGCACACAAATGTCATGGCATGTGCTGATGAATCATACTCCGTTGTTACATATTCGAGTAGTTCAACATTGTTAAAAAAAAAAATTCATTTTAAAGACTATTCATCCTTGTATAATGGCCTCATATATGTAGTCTTACAATAAACATGTGTGGTGGGTTATTACCATATTTTTATGTGTAATCATCCCTTTGTGTCAAGTGCTTAATCAATCACATGCGATCACTAATAAAGAATTTTATGGAGGGTATATAGGATTTTAATTTCCTCCTTAACCAAATGTGCGAAGAGGCTAGCGTTTAAGGTGCTCGTAAAATTTATAAAAAAAAATATGATGCTTGATAGTTCTTAGAAAGTGACAAAAAAATACAATTTTGAGATAACATAAATATCATAACTCAGGGAGATGAGAAATTAAACTCCGCACACACAACTTAAGAGTGATCTGCATACACAATTTGAATCAGCGAGAAGGAAAAAGCAACTAACCACCAATGGCCTAATCAAATAATTTATTCATCAATAATCAATAATACAACAATCCATACAATCATTCTTTATCTATAAAACAAAACAAACCCTAAAATAAGGATGAAATTATTCTTTTACTTTTACATTTAGTCCAACAATAAAAAAATGAAAAGTACTATAAAATTGGCCTAAATAGATTAAAGGTATCTGATTCAGCTCTTCTGTAGCCTGATTTGACTCCTTATTCACATATGAGAAAGTAGAATTCCCATTACTAATTTGGATGAACAATCATCAAACAAAAAAGATTCTGCGTTAACTCCCATTAACCGAAAGGAACTTCGCTGTAGAGAGTTAGTAGTAATATAATCAACTAAGAGATCATCAACAAGCTTTAGCAATTCTACTTTTGCCATCTATGTATCATCCGATAGAGGCGATTTTCCATTTGATCAAGAATTTGTGCTCGGCATTTTCCCAAGTACAACTTCATCTAAAATAATGTTCTTTGCATCATCGTACGCATGCGCAATAGGAACAATGAGCTCAATGATAGTTGTAGTAGAAATCCCACCTGTAGATAAATCAATAAGCAAATCTCGATGCTCGAAACTTCCTTGAATGCATTAAATCTTTAATTTTATAAAGTGAGTAATGGTCATATGATCACTAATAAAGAGTTAAGGTTTATAGGATTTTTCTTTCTTCTTTGACCAAGAGTTAGGGTTTAAAGTATTTTATAGTTTATCGAATAAATATCTCAATAGTCCTTGAAAAGAGAATCAAACTCCAAGCACAAAGCTTAGAGTGCTCCTCATACACAGCTCGGATTCATGGAAGAAGAAGCTACCAACAACTAATGGTCTCATTAAATAATTTATTCATCAATAATCTAAAAGCAATCAATCATCTTTACAAAGGAAAACAAACCCTAAAATAAGGATGACATTATTCTAATACTTTAAATTTTACTTTAATAATAAAAATTGAAAAGAATTACTACAAAATTTGGTCTCAATCAATGAAAGGTCTAGAAAGGTTTAAAATTGTAATGATTTGGCTCTTTTATAATCTGAATTCACTAATTATTCCCATTTTAGTTATAGGTAAGTGTACTAATTTGGTTGAATGATCATCTAACAAAAACAATACTGCATAAACTCCCCCTTAGCTCGAGGAACCCCACTCTAGCGAGTTAGCAATAATATAATCATTCAAGCAAAAGACTTGGCTTTAGCAATTCTACTTTTGTTCTATCTGTATCATTTGATGGAGGAGCCTTTTCATTTGATCAAGAATTTATGCTCAGCCTTTCTCCCAAGTACAACTTCACCTAAAAGGATGTTCTCACCATCAAAGTAAGTAGGTGCAATATAAACAACAAACTCAATACAAGTAGAAATTGTAGAAGAAACCCCTCCTGTTGACAAATAGATAAAACAAATGTTGAGGTTCCAAAGCTCCTTGATAATGCACAAAATCTTCAATGTTAAAAATAGGAGTTATGAACAGATGATCACTAATAAAGAGTTCTATGAAGGGGTTATAGAAATTTTACAAGGAGGATAGGTTTTGAGGCACTTTATAGAACTTATCAAATAAATATGATGCTCGATAGTCCTTAAAAGAGAAGAACGGACACAAAGTTTGAAATATAATAAATCTATTGAATGAGAAAGAAGGGGAGTTAAACTCAGTGTACAAAATTTAGTGCAATCTGCATGCAAAAGTTGGATCAATAGAGGAAGAAAAAATTAACTAGCATTGGACTAACCAAATAATGTATTCATCTCATTAAAAAAAGAAAGCCAACACTAAAACAAGGATGAGAGCATTCTTATAGTTCAAATTTAATTTGATAACAAAAAAAAAATTATAAATTTGACCTAACTTGACAAAAGGTCAAGAAACACTTAAAAACTAGGTGGATTCAACTCTTCATATCCTAGTTTGACTGAATTTTCACATATGAGAAACTAGATTTGAGTTTAATGATTTTTTTGAATGATCATCTAACAAAAATGATACTTCATGAACTCCCCTGACCACAAAGAAACTTCGCTCTAGAGTTAGTAGCAATATTATCATTCAAGAGATAACCTATAAGCTTTAGCATTTCTACTATTGTTATCTATGCGTCAAATGATGGAGGTGTCTTTTCATTTGATCAAGAATTTATGCTCAACATCTTTCCCAAGTACAACATCATTTAAATTGATGTTCTCACCATCAAAACATACACAATGGAAATAATGGGCTCATTAAAGTAGTAGTTGTAGAAATCCCTCCTATAGAAGAGTCCATAAGCAAATCTCGAGGTATGAAAGCTCCTTAATAATGCATTAAATATTCAATGTTAAAAATAAGAGTTATGCACTTTTGCGATCAAGAGAGACTTAAAAACTAGCTGGATTCAACTCTTCGATATCCTAGTTTGACTATTCACATATGAGAAACTAGATTTGAGTTTAATAATTTTGTTGAATGACCATCTAACAAAAACAATACTTTATTAACTCCCCTGAGGACAAAGGAACTTCACTCTAGAGTTAATAGCAATATTATCATTCAAGAGATCACCTATAAGCTTTAACACTTCTACTTTTGTTATCTATGCATCAAATGATGGAGGTGTCTTTCCATAAGAATTTATGCTCAACATCTTTCCCAAGTACAACCTCATTTAAATTGAAGTTCTCACCATCAAAACACACAGTGGAAACAATGGGCTCATTAGAAAGTGGTAGTTGTAGAAATCCCTCCTATGGAAAAGTCCACAATCAAATCTCGAGGTTTGAAAGCTCCTTAATAATGCATTAAATATTCAATGTTAAAAATAAGAGTTATGCACTTTTGAAGTGGTAATTCTAAAACTAAGACTTGAAACTAATCCTCCTACTTTTTAAACAAGATTAGAGTTCATAGCATATGCAACTTCTTGTGTTTGTTTTGTGTGAAGTATCTAAGATCAGATTTGAGGGAACTTAGTACTTAAAGGAATCAAGCATCCAATAGACACAAGATTGAAAGAAATCTAAACTTTCATTAAACTACTTATTATAAACCATTAGATGCCTTAAAAATAACATATTTATAATCCCCAATTTACAAGGTCATCTTTTAGATTTTTTTCCCCCGAAACAAATAATGCAGGATAATCAATCCAGGCATTTAAATCCATAAAGTTCAATGATTCAGAGACATAATAGTACACAAATAAGCATATTCATCTATCAATAGAATTGGCGGTGATTAGCTGTAGATAAGTGGATGGGGAATAACGATAAGCACAGCCTATCACTAACAACCACATGAATCAAACCATGGATGCCACAGGATTCAGCTAACAAACCGCGTCCTGAAGGCACAGGGGCCTAAGAGAAGCTATATGAACGGAACAACTTCAAACTGTAGAGATAACTTAAATGTATCACCTTCAAAAGAATATGTTACAGGAACTTCCCATTGATTCCACTAACAACCAAAACCAATTCCTCAATAAGGAACAATCTCTAGCTGCAAATAACCACAAGACTGAATCATGCAACAATGTCACAAAATTCCAAATATCACTAGCAATTAATACTTATCCAAACAAAGAAATCACAATATAAAACTGCTCTTAAATTAGCTAAGTCCAGAAAATAATGATTTAGAGGATCATAAAATCAATAGCAGATAAGTCAAAATGACATCTATTTATAGGATCATTAACCACAATAGCACATTCTTCCAAATGCCATTTGTTCGCAATTGCATGTTTCACAATCCAATTGGAATAGCCCATGCAATCGACAACAAACAAAACCAGAAGACAGACAACTCAAATCATGAAAAAAGTCAATAACCTAAGGAACCATAAATTGACTTATTAACAACAACTCAACAACCAACTTGAACTATTTGAAGATCGACAACCAGAGGAAAAAAAAATAGGAAACAAGACAAAATCGAAGGCTAATTTGCAGCAAAACTAACCAACCAACCCGATAAACCTAATTAATATGTTGATTTGCATCAATAAGTACAGCAAGGGAAAGATGAATATGAACATCAGTAACTTGAAGACATAAGTGTCGTCTCACGTGCATAACATTCACATCATAGAGCTAACATGGAATGGAGTTGGATGTGGCGGTTGGACATTCTCTAAACAAGGCAGTTTTAAAGACATCATTAATGAAATTTCCAACATTGATAACCAATTTACATCTCTTGTCTTTATAAGTACGCATCTAGAATCTGCTTAGGGGCTATTTGATTGTATGAAAAAGGAATGTAATGTAAAGTAAATGTTGTCTGAAAAAGGAATGCAGTGTAAATTAAATATAGTATATTCAGAATACTTGGAGCTGTTTGGTTATTTGCAAAGTAAATGCATGAGAGCAATTTTTCTTGTTTGGTGAGGAATATGCAGAGTAAAGTAAAAGCAGAGTATTTTGAATAATTTGGTGTTGGTTGGTATGATGTGCAGTTCGAAATGCAGTATAATATTGAAGATGTAAATATTTTCATTCTTTTTTATTAAATATTTAAATATAAAACTAAATTGAAATTAGTTT
>JAJBZI010007314.1:0-11420 GCA_021234465.1 Dendrobium hybrid cultivar
TATTATTCATTTAATTCATTTTATTTTCCATTACATATATATAATCTGTATAAGCATTTTTCACACATATATTGTAGACTTTGATGACTTAATTATCCTTCATTTAATGCATGTCAGACACTTAAATTTTAACATCTACATGTGCACGATATAATGTTTAATAATTGCAATGAAACAAAAGAAAGATATAAATTGCATTAAAACAAGTGTAATCTTCGCTGATTTTCGTGTGCCGAAATCTTTTTCAAGTTTCTTCAATTCTTAAATAACCTTCATTAGTATATCACTTAAAACCAAGGACATAATACGTAAATTTTGCACTAATAATTAAACTATATTTTATTTACCTCAAATAAATCTCCATTTACATTTTAAAATCTCACCTAAATTTCTTCAAGAATTTTTGCTTGGTTGTGATTCTTTGTCACAGCTCAATAGTTAAATTTTCTTTCTTGTCCAAAATAACACTACTTGCATTAGATTTTATTAGTCTTAATCCTATGTCAACTGTTGTCAACATAACATTGGATACATAGATGTCTTAAAAATAACATCGAATGCAATATTACTAAAATGTCGTTGTAGGCCTTCAAATAATCATTTCATTCATTTTCATTTTTTTTTCTAATTTTATAATTTATTATATCCTAGAAGATGATTAAAATGAGGTTGATAAAGTTCATATTACTTCCAATTTTCTTCTTTCTCGTCGAAATGATACTTGCAATCACTTGATTTATTCCTATTGAACAATCACATACTATCTTTTTAATTAAAGGAATAAAATTTATACATTTTTTTTTCTAAATTTGAACTTAAAATAATAAATTTAAATCACTTGCACTTTCTCTGGCGTTAGAGGTAGAAACTTCCAAACCTCTCGACTGGAAGGATGAAACTTGAATGCTCGTACCTTTCCTTTGGTTTTTGAAAAAAAGAACCAACCCGAAACAAAATCCTGCCCTTTTGTCTCTTGTCTCATCAATTCAAACACACGCAAATGGAGCCTGCTCGTTGCTTCCTACGCTTGCTACAGCTGTTGGAGATCGCATATATCAGTGGAAAAGACATGGGTCAGCAGCCAATTCGATTCCAGCCACTTGATTAGCTTCCAATTTGAAAATATTTGGAAAAGCTTGGAAAATTTGATTAAACATGGGATGAATCAAATAAGTCAAAATGGGTTGATATTGGGTTCGAATTGAGCTAGATTTGATTAAATTTGGTTTCAATTAAACCCGATTTGAGTTCTATTTGAGTCGAATTGTGTTTAATTGAATTGATTGAGCTTTATCGGGCCCAATCGGGCATGATTCTACTTGATCCGAGTTGGGTCGACACAAAAATTATGGCAACAAATATATTTAGTCTTTTTTCTTAATTTTATTTTATTTTATGGTTTTAGTTGTATATATTTTCTTTTCATCCACTGTTTTTTACTGCATTCATTTATTACTAAATAAAATTGTGATTCCATCTACTGATTACCTACAAGCTTAATTCCATGGTGGATCTTGGAAGTGATGTCCAAGTTCGTGCCAGTGGGGGACTTCTTGCTGTGCTAGAAACTGAGAGGCTTATAGACACCTTGGAACAAAAGGAGGGTGGCAATGCATCAATAACCATTGATTCAGTGGAACAGATCTCTTTTTATCCTATTCCATTTATTTGAACGAATATGTTATATTTATAATTTTTTTATTTCTTTCATTGCATCTATTTTTGAAGATCCTAGCATGGTTTCCTATACTCTTCAATAGAGACAAATTCCTTAAACTCGATGCAACTGCTTATGAGGCTCTGCAGATTTTTCAAATCGACAAGCATCCAAGTCACATGGGAATTGGCCGATCTAAGGAAGGGTATGTTTCCTCATTTGTGTGAAGCAAATACTTTGTTACTTTTTTCAATTGAATATTGAATCTCTTCAATTGCAGGTTTTCCGTCTTCGGAATGTTTAATAAGGTAGTTGTAAGCTTTTGTTGCCAGTTCTATTCTGTGTATTACAACTAATGCTTACTCTAATATCTAGTGTGTTACACCAATGGGAAGGCGTCTCTTGAGGTGAGCTTCTGAAGTCTATTTCACCAACTATTATTCATACTTGCATCATCTGTGATACTGAAAATATCCCTTTCATATCAGGGCATGGTTCTTAAGGCCTATACTTGACCTCGGCATTTTGAATAGCCGGCTAAATACAATATCCTTATTTCTTATTTCAGAATGCCCATCGTTTAAATTCTGCTTGCTGAAGTTTTAAATTGCTATCTACTTCTGTTTATCCTTTAAGATTATTACATATCGTTCTTTCTTTGCTGCGAGGAGGTGATGTCTGCATTGCGAGAAACACTGAAGTCTGTAAAAGATATTCCCTACATGCTAAAGGTGTGATACCTTGGCTCCATTTATGTTTTGTGCTGTATTTCAATTGATATTGCATGGCTATTTAGATTCGTAGTCTCCATCTGCACGGTCTTTATTTGGTTTAAAAATTTAGCATCCCTCAACAGAAATATCTTCAACCTAGAATGGTGACATTTGAATTCAAAACAAGTAGTGTTTCCTTTCATGTCGTATCCACAACTAAGAGCTCTAGATAGGAACAACAAGTTTCCAAGGTGATCATTTGTTTTATTTGGTATGTTCCATGTCTCTTTAAGCAAGGAAATGCGGGCACTTTGAACTATGCAATCTGTAAAGGAGCACATGCATTAATGAAAGCTGCATAAAACATAGTGGTGGAGTGAGAACCATCAGTAAGGGTTGGTTTCAGAATGAGCTCTGAGCTGAGGCTGCCTGATTACCACTATGGTAAAAGAAATTTATTTTCTAGCCATCCCCTTTCAACTCTATAGAAATTGGCCCGAAGTTATAGAAGAAAAGGCACCTGCTAACTGTTAATTTCATACAGAAGCATAATTACATTTTAGCATGTTTACCTGCCTTTTAAAAGTTAGACAGTCTTTTTGGTGGCTATAGAAATATATAAATGATGGCATGGAAATTCCACGGAAGCTCTGTGATTTGCTGATCCAGAAGATAAGCTCATAGATAGATAGTTTAATGATGCTTGATGAAAATCAATACAACTAGGCACTATGATGTGGTTTTGTTATTCAATCAAATCTAGATAAATAGGATTTCTGTATCTATTTATATTTTAGATTTATTAGGAATTAGTAGTTGTGTTGATGCCGTTTCATATTATTTTTAAGGATTATTATGGAGCTTTGAGGGGTAGTTTAGATTTACAAATGTCAAGCTAGTCAAGCTAGGCTATTTTTATAAATAGCCCCTTATGCTTTGTAAAATTGTTGTAATGTAAATTTGAATGAAAGTTTCTATAGCCCTCATGTTGGCTTCTTAATTTTTTGTTTTGAGAATTCAACAATTTAGATAAGTTGAAGATTCTATATCTATAGCATGAGAATTTACTGTTTTACATCTTTTCCTTCCTACTCATTCTTCTTTTCATTTTTTTTTTAGTAAATGCTCAAAATATTGCCTCGACTATTAATATATGCTCAATTTAGTCATTAACTTTTATAAATACCTAATATAGTCCCTTGACTATTGTAAAATAGTCCAATTTAGCCCCCGTGTTTGATTTTTCATGAAAATTAACGGAAGAAAGAGCAAGAGTTCATTTTGTAGGCCTGTGGAATATAGTTAAAGGAATGATAAATCCGAATAAATTTTAAAAATTAAGATGTGGATGTATCAAAAGTCAAAATTTGAAGAGTCATAGATTGAGTTTTATAAGGCAGACAATCTAAAGGCTTCTATATTATTTGATAGTTAATTATTATACTTGATTAGTTATTTATTTTAAATGCACATTAAAAATATATTATTCTTTCTAATTTTTTTACTACTTTGTTCGGGGATAGTCTTGACATTTTATATGGTAGGCTCTTAGTAAATTAAGTTTTCTGCTTATTAAAATATAAACAATTTTAAAATCAATCATTGGGTCATATTTTCAAATAAACTTGCATAGCTTATTCAAAAATAAGCTAACTCATTTCAAAATAAAATGAAATGTGAAGCCTCCTTATGGGTCTTGCTAGGTGATTCATTATTTGATTAATTGCTTATCCATAAGGGTGTGCTAACAAATCATATGCTTTGTTGAGTCACTTGTACAAATAAAAGTCCTTACATTAAAGAGTAGAGAATAAAAAAATTGCATTAAGAGTTAGCATAGGCATATCCTCCTGGTTAGGCATCTTATGTTAAGTTGCTAATCTGTGAGTTATATTTTCTAAAATTAAACTGTATAACCTATCATTTATATGCATTAAGATTAGGACTGCATGATTTTTAAAGCATTTAGGTGGGTTTAGCTAACCTTCATTTCCATGCACTATTATAAGACTAGAGGTTGGGTTGACTTGACCTCAATTGATGTTTTAAGTTTGCAAGTTATATGCATTTTGTTAGATTTAGGTCCAAGTTGCTAGCTATTGGTGGATCTCGCCTTAGATTTAGGGTTCAAAGTTTATATTCTTCTTAGTTATATTGTAAGTCATCATCTTCTTAGGATTTTCCACAATCTTATGCTATTGGAATATAAGCTCCAACTTTTGAAGCAAATTGGTTAATTTTAAGATAAATTTAATTTTAAAATGTAAAGCCTAATATAAGAGTTTTGAGTAAATCTGAATTTCTTAGAATCAAATATTTCTACCTTTCCTCATTTAGCTTTCTTTCAAAAATTAATATTAAGTTTATTCAATCATCTTTGAAAATTCAAAGTCCAAATCTTTGAAGGAAATTTCTTAAAAATCATATAAAATGCTAGTCAATGTTTTGATAAACAAGTGTGAATTGTTATTTTAATAAAAAGTTTCTCAAGAATATCATTAAAATATAATTAATCATATGGGCTTTCCCTTGTGTGAAACTACTTGCACCTCAAAATAAAATAAATGCTTTTCATTCAAATGTATTATGTAGGAAAAAATCTTTGAGTATATAAAAAAAATGGAATTTTTATTATTGAGTTCATAGCAAAATAATATTTTTATTCATCAAGATAACATATTATTTTTTATATCATACTTGAATACAAAATATTTTAATTCCATTAAGGATAGAAAAATTGTCCAAACATGGTGATCTGGATAGATAGGATTTTTCTTTGCTTATATATTAACATTTTACTTTTTAAAGGAATTAGCCGCTTTTTATTTGTTATTTCTTATTTTTAAGATGGCTAGTAAGCTTTAGGGTTAGTTTGGACGTTTGGTTACCAAGATATTTATATGAATAACCTTTGTTATTTGTAAAAATGATGTTATGAATAATTGAATGAAAAATAATTGCTGCCTATATTTTAGCTTCCCAGCTTTGAGTATTGAACAATTCATAGTTGATTTGAGGATTCAATATTTGCAGCTTCAGTATTCACTATGTACATATATACTCTTTCTTTCCTGTTAAATATACAATTTTGTTTCCTAAACTGAATCATATTATGAGCTTCCAAATAGATCATTACAGTGCTTTCCAAGACCATTATGCTCATGATAAGCATGTTTACGGGGCAAAGTAGGACCAGTTACAAAACTTTTTAACTGAATGAAAAGATTGCGATGAAAAAGGAAAACTAGTCTATGTGACCAACAAAGAGCATCTTGTCAGCCTTGACACTTGATATTTCCTCATTTCAATGATTTTGGACTGTGTCGTTGACATCAAATGTTTATTTAAAGCAAAATTCAACCCTCTGTGATGTTTTGGAGCCAATGAAAGATGGATTGTTTTCATCATTCTAGTTATTCTTCTTAATGTTGTCATCAAAAAAATGTTTGAAGGTTGTGCAATCCAACTTGCAATGGAAGTTCGTTTCTTCCGTGTATGGTAAATGTTGATTTTCTTACACATGAACTCAAAATTTCTGTAGAAAGAGGTTTAAGAGGTGAGATGATTGATAAATAATACAAATGCTTGACGACATAATCTAATCCGGTATAGGCTTTTTATTAAGCTGAAAAGTCTCCCAAATTTTGGACCATATGACTGTCTAATTTCAAGCCAACAGAAGGCAAGATTCTAATTCTAATGTTTATAGTGGAAACTCTTACAATTTGCTGGACAGCTTTTTTGTCCTGGATCACATTCTACGCAATAAACCCCTAACTACTGACTTCAAAAAATGTTCATGCTAAGTGAGAAATATATTAACAATTTTAATTTTTTTTCTTGATTTTTGTCAAGGGTTAGCACTTTTTTTTTTATTTTAATTTTTGTGGTTTTCCTCTCTTTCATTGGTTAACTTCTATAAGTACGTCTTATATTTTTGTTTGTGGTCTCGCTTGCACACCTAACTATAGCTTTGCTCTATACTGTACTGAATAGTACAATTGGTAACTTTTGCCTTATTAAGTAAACTGTTTTGCGCCTGAATCAATATGTTCCCCTTTCTTTTGTAGCAGTAGTTACGATGGTTGTTGCTTTGGCAAAAGGCATTATAGTTTTATATACAAAATCTGTTATTAAGTCTTAGATATGTTTCTTTGGCTTATTAAAAGGCATGTGCCATGTATGGATTCCTAGTCTAATTTGCAGTTCTGTGGCAGAAATTCAACTCCCCAAGTTCCTTGTGCACCGATGCTGACTGGAACGCATTCCTGAAGGTAAACCAAGCGAGAATGGTTTCTTACTGACCTTTATGAGTATCTGTCTTTGTTATGCTCTTATCTACCTAGAAAGTTTTACTATTAGTTGCTAAACATTTTCCATTTTAATAATGTCACATTTTTTTCACGTTAACAACTTACACTATCAGCACAACCTTTATGTTTTGTAATTCCCAAATGAGCTCTTCAAAATCTAATTTGAATAGTTATTAAACGAACACAAACCCATGGCAATTTAAATCACGATTCTTCATTTGTAGGGATAGACTAGTTTTACCAGAAGTTGTTTTCGGTGGACACATTGACCATTGACTTCAAGGTTGTGGAAGTATCTATTTGCGTCTATTTTTTTTTAGAGATGATCAGTTTCTTCTCTTCTATTTCTTGCTGAGCTCCTTTTCTTTGAAGTAGAAGCCTCCACGTCTTGCTTTTGTAGTGAAAAAGGTGTGGATCTTATGCGGATAGTATATTTTTGAGACACTTAGTAATATAATAGAGCTGGATGAAAATTTTTAGAGCCCATATAGATCTTATGCAGACAACATCGCATGCTTGCGATCAGCTCAATGTGGGTGAATGGGTACTTATGATTGATGAAAGCCATGATGGGGCATGTGAACGCATGTTGTGGGACACTTGTAAGACAATATGGGTGTGCAGAAGCTAACACGAAATGGAGAGCGAGCAGAAAGCTGCAATTGGTGATTTACGTGAAGTTTAGTCCATGTTAGTGTAGGTGTGATGCAGAAGTGCTATTACTTGTAAGGGAGATTGGGAATAGAAATTGACGAGGAAGGTGAGAGCAGTAGATATGAGAGTGATGGTGTGATCGAGGAAGCATGTTGGAGATTGAGTTTGTTTGAGTGGTGGCTTGTGTTGCTATGGGGGGATCATTTATTAAATGCACAAATTGAGTAATCTCAAAAACTTATTGTTTCATTCGATAAATTATAATCAAGTGCCTCTAATATAAGACTAATGACATTGTATAGACTGTCATTCGTTAGATGCACAAATTGAGCAACCTCCAAAACTTATTATTTCATTTAACAAAACACAATCAAGTGCCTCTAATGTAAGACTAATGACGTTGTATAGGTTGTTTTATAATAAATTTCTAAAATTTGCTAAAACTCTTAGGAAAAAAAACACAATAATTAAATATTAAAATTAAATGGACACATGCTTAAGGATATACATATAAAATATCAAACACTATTGCCTATCGTATGGTAAGGCGAACACCCCGCCTCTCCTATGCACTATTTGTATAGCAAGGCATGGGATATCAAAATTGTGCATGCTATGGATGGGCAATAACACATTTCCTTGTATTGCATGTTATTTTGATTTATTACTTAAAATCAAATTAATATTATTTAATTTCTATTTTATTAATTTTATCTTCTTTTTATTGTTATCTTTCTTGATCATATCTCTGTAAATGATAAAAGTTAGATGAAGATAATGAATTAGTTGTTGGTGAGAAAGATTTTATGAGAAGCACTATTGTAAAAGCTAATGATATTTATAAAATCAACTACAACATTTGAGAGAGATCTAAAGAAAAGTAGAAGAAATCTTTATATAGCTCAACACTATTACAAATGAACATGAAGTTGATCATGGTGACAAAAGATTATGATTTATGAGATTAAGATAATTATGATGATGGGAGAGACAAGATTATTTTGGTTCATGATTATGATGATGATTCTCAAGATAGTTTGTTTTTTAACCTAAGATTAGAAAAAAACACTTTTACCATTTTTAAATTTTGAGTAGTTGAATACTTGAGCCTAAGCATCAATGTTTAACATTATAAAAGTGATAATTTTATTTATAAATTTAGCTATTTTTATTATCATGATAGTTTATTTTTCAATATAATTGTATTTATGCATATTTATTTGCATCTTTATCTATAATTTTTTTAATATTTTGCGGTATGTTTAAGATAGTGTGCATGCCACTCTCTATATGCTATGGCTCAATGGGACCTTTACATTATGGTGCGCTATTTGTTGTTGTCAACTAAGCTTTAAACCTAATATGAAAATAATTTGATGATTAAATCACTTGGTTCTTTGGGGATAGTCTGGGATAAAGGAACCCATTATTTTTAACAAGGCCCCCATATAATCATAACTAGGCTAATTGACTTGAAGTTAAAGTCACACCAACCTCGGTGACTAGATTCTAATGGTGAAAACAAGTTCCTTAACTTAATGCCCACAATTGTAGCATAAAGCTCTCTATTTTAACATTATGTTTTCATGGTTAAGACTCTTTAACTCTTTAATTGGGGCCCACCCATTAAATCCTTGACCTATAGACTATGGGATTTTGATGAGGTTACTTCAATCCCACACTCCCAGTTCATGATGAAATCTATGTGCAGTATTGTTACAAACCAATTTTCACATCTTTCTAGGTAATCATAAAGCGTAATAGAAGTAGACAATTTGGACAGACATAATTCTGGCCAACAAATTTGGATTTAACTCATCAGGATTCATTCGTCCCAAAATTCGCATGGCTTTTAACAAGAGAAAAGGCCAAAATGGTCCATTGATTCTTTATGAAGGACCAAAAAGATCCTCAACTATATTAAAGGATTATTTTAGTTCCTCGAGTACTTTAAAATGAATCAAAATAGTCTCTTGGTGTGCTATTTTAGTTCCTCTTTAAGGATTTGTGGGACCAAAATGGACCTTTAATATAGTTGTGGACTATTTTGATATTTCATAAAGAGTCAAGAGACCATTTTGAACATTTTCTCCATTAACAAAATCTAATAAATCCGTCATAGAAAATGGAAGCTTTTATAAACTAAAGTTATTTAATCAAATATAAACTTCTAAAATAACTTTGAACATAAATTTATATGTAGTAAATGTCTCTAATTTACATTATACATGACTTCTACAATATACTCAAAATGTTGTTGTACATGTCCTTTTCGTTTTAATGTAGTCGTGGTATAACATTGAATGAGCTATAAACTCAGTGAGATAAATAATTCTAACATAAAATTTAAATATATAAGGAATGAACATAAAATGTTATGCTAATCATAGAAGCAAAAAGAAGCATTTACATACCTCAGTGCAATAGATGTTAGTTTAGTACAAGAGTTATAAGTATACAACTAAGTTAAGTGTTGTAGAGATGAGGATGTTCAGGTGGATGAGTGGTTTTGCTATTAGATATAAAATGTGAAACGAGCATATATGTGAAAAAGTTGGAGTAGCTCCAGTGATAGATAAGATTAGAGAAAGTCTACTTAGATGGTTTAGTCACATAAAATGTTGACGTTCTGATGACCCAGTTAAGAGAGTAGATGTATTAGATATGACTTGTGTTAAGAGAGGTCGTGTTAGGCCTAAAAAGACTTGGTTAGAAAGTATTAGAAATGACCTTTATTTATTAGATTTAAATGAGAATTTGACTATTAATAAAACACAGTGGAGAAAAAAGGATTTATGTAGCCGATCCCATGTAGTGGATAAAGGCTTAATGTTGTTGTTATTGTTATTAATACAAGAGTTATTAATCAACTGTGTGAACGATCAAATTATAAATAGAAAATATAACTTTTGCCTGAACATGAAACTGATAGTAAATTTCTTATTTTCATTCTCGAACTTTTTCTTAATGATCAATACTTTCGAAATTTCACATTATGCTTATAGGCTTTGGACCTCTTTGTATCAATGATACCTTGATACAAGTTGTACTAATCAATTTTCTAATATCAAGAGTTAATAATTTCTTTTGTTCCCCTGATGCAGGTTTGATCAACCAAATCTCTAGTATCAAGAGATAAAAATTTCTTTTTATTTGTATCTTCCAATGCAGTTTATTAAAGTTAGCTTACCTAACTCACATGATATGACTTTTCATAAAATTCTTAAATTTTATTGTCATTATTTTAATCCCTTCCATTCTTTAGTATTTATATAAACATATATCATTCATTTCATAATAATGTACATTGATGTTAAAACATGATATATTTGAAATTAATGAGGATTAATCTGAAATCATTTTAATCAAATAATCATGTGCCATGCATAATATGCGTTAAGCCTTTTTTATGTTATTTGATATCCTTAACATGCTCATTATGCAGAAATTTATATAAATATGATCATATAACTGTGCAAACTTTAGTCCTATGAACCATCCTACCCTCATAGTAGAAGTTGAGCACATTTCCAGAATAGCTGGATTTTTCTCGATATGAATTTCTTTATTTTTCTCTCTTCGAAGCACTGACCTTTAGTAAACAACTAAAAAATAATTATTTCATCAATTTGTAATGTTTCTGAATTCAATAATCCAATTTAACAAAAAATTACTCAAATAGAATTTTTTTACTTCAAAATGTTTTCTTCTCTTATTCAAGCCTTTTTAATTCCTACAACACGAAATGAAATTGATTCGTCAAAAAAATCTAAAAATCTCTTACATTATCTTTTATTTTTTGCCTTCGTTTTATTCATTTCTTTTTTCCTTCCCTTTTCCGTACTATTTATCCTTCATTTGCTACAGTGCCAAAGCTTTCCCTCTGCGGCCTGCTGTTCCTTACTCTAGGCTCTCGGTTATGGGAATGAAATGGATTAGTATTAGGTTTAGCTAACTATTTTATATATATGCATTAGTTTTAGCCAAAGTCCATTCACCGCCTTAGCTGCCTGGAACATTCTAGAGAACCGCCTCAGCCACAGTATCTCCCAGCTGCTACACTAAAGTTGATTGAAATTTAAA
>JAJBZI010007316.1:0-11404 GCA_021234465.1 Dendrobium hybrid cultivar
TATTAATAGAACACAATGGTGAAAAAGGATTCATGTAGCCGACCCCACGTAGTGGGATAAAGGCTTGATGTTGTTGTTGTTGTTGTTGTACTTTCCAAACTTTCAATGCCCCGTCCCCCAATAGAGTTGTCAATAAAATTTTCGTTCGTGAACAACTCATATTTGGCTCACTAAGAAGCTCATACTTGTTTCGATTCGTTCATTAAGCGAGCTAATCTTGCACAGATATTTTGATCTCATTTTCTTAACTAGTTAAACACAAATTGAGCCTTGTTCAATCATATTTAAATCATTATTAGCACGAATATTAGTTTGTTAATGAAATGATGAAATATTAGCTTAATATTTTAGTACTCTCAACCATTGGATTCAAATCCAATGGTTTAAGATCAGCAGGATTGAACCCTAGTGCTTATAAAAATCTTACATCTTGCCTCTCACAGCCTCACCTCCTACTTCTCAACTCTCACCACTTTCGATGGGTCAGTATAGTGAAACCAGACCATCATTGTCATGAGAATTGATGAGGCAACAAAGTTAAGTGTGGTCGAAGCTTGATATTTCCTAGGAACCAAAATCACGTCATACATAGGAAGACGGCATTAAGCCTGGTTGGTAAAAGAAAAAATAGAGAAATATAGAGTTTGAACAAGCCAAATACGAACCTATGGAGCTCGAACGAATCGAACACAAACATGATCTCTATGAATAATTTTGAACACAAGCTAAATCCAAATAACATCAAAATCAATCAATGCAAATACGAGCATACATCCAACTCACTCAAATTAGACTCGTTTACACACCTACCTCAAGTTGTCATTTGATAAGAATGAATGTAAGATGTCATAATGAATAATAGCGAAACAATTGTGGACTATTCTCAAATATATTGAAAGAATAAGTTCAGGTAAGGTGAAAATGAGAAAAAAAAAAAAGAAAAGAAGAGGAAATACTTTACTATGCCAGCACGAATGGAAGGTGAATGAATAGGTGAAATGACTACAATGATTAGAAAGAGTTCAGCTCTAATAGAAGGCTGCAAGTATATATTTCAATTTTTTATGAGATCTTTCCAAAGAAAAGAATATGCCATAACTGCAGTGAGATAAATGCAGACTACCGATGAAATGGTGATACCATGGTTAATTCTTACTTGAAATAGAGCATATCTAAGAGTTAAGATGAAACTTGAGGTTGACGATAAAGAAGAAATGGAAAACAAAAAGTTGGAAATCAAAACAAAAATGGAGAATGCAAAGCTAGGGCTTCTTATGAAGGGAAGAGTTGAAGAGTGAAACGATGGACATCAATCTAACAAGTCCCCTCCCTTTCAAAAGATGTTTAGCTTCCTCCTTCCGTTCTTCTTGCTAAAACTCTTCGCAACAGAATACATGAAATCTCTTTTAGCCAATCCGAGAATTTGCAATAGAGGGAGAAGGAAGGGCACAGGGGACAAAAAAGTGCAGAATTTTTCTATAATAACTAGCAGTATTGATGTCTATTATCGCGGTTACTGCCATGGTAAGATTCATGGGACAGTTCACCACGTGAATCACATAGAAGATATTTAGCATTATGATAGTACCAAAAGGGAGGGGACAGAAGAACAATAAAATATCAATTCTAAGAAATTTTATGTGCCTTTAATTCATAACAAATAATGTGACATTAATAGAACTAATTTTCTCATCAACTCCAAATAAAAGAGATCCAGTCATTAAAAAAAAGAGCACAAAAGGCTGCTCGTTTCTAGTATTGGAAGTCAAAATGGTGAAAACTTACTGGTATGCCTCTTATAAAAATAAAAAATGGATTGGTTCACACAGTTTCTCTCACCAAGACATTACACAAGGTGAAACACTCCTATTATAAACACAAATAGGAAAGCCATAAATGCTTAAAGGCACACAATTAAGAATTGGAGAACCTCTACAACAGATATGTGATCCAAAAAATCCAGCAATAATTGTAAACATAGGTAAGCTTACTCAAAAGACGCTCTAGCAGAATTAATTCAAAGTTATATAGACTGCTCTTTTATAAGTTAGGATAACATTTTACAAAAGTTATAATTTTGATAAGTAAAGTCATTGAGGGTGAAAAGTTAGGAAATTTTGAAATTTTTAGAAGGTAAGTAGCATATAATTAGTAGAATAAAAATTAGCAGATGATATATAATTTTAATGGATGCCAAATAAATAATTAGTAATCAACATTTTTAAAATAATAAGATATACATGACCATGGCAAGAAGTCATGTCAAAAAGTCTACACAAATGGATTTAACACCTTAAATGATGAACAGGAATAATAGGAGAATGAAGTTTCATAAAGATAAAATAAATAGGATAAGGCTAATGATGATGGTGACAAATATGGAATCTTGATGACTAAAATGAAGAGGTGCTTCAAGATGTCCATGCAATAAAAGAGGATCATTGGGAAATAAAAATAAATTTATCAAAATACAATTAGACTAGTTGTACTGTATGATTTTGAGAATTAGATTACAAAGAAGTTGTAATAGCCAATCTACGTGAGGCAAGATGAGAAGCTTGAAATGAATGTTTTGTAAAACAAGAAAGGATACAATCAGAACTAATTAAATAAAGTGATAGCAAGACTTATTATATGATTGGAAGTCTTCTACCAGTCCTTTTCAATACGCTAATTGCTCTTACTTGAAAATCAAACCATTCTGATACTTTCAACCATTTAATTGAAATTTAACAATATGCATGGTCTTTTTGGGCACTTCTTGTCCCTCTGATTTTTCAGCAGTTAGCTATCTTGCATCTATGGCTAATCAATTTTTAGATGCACCATGCCAACTTCCACATTAACTGAAACCTCATCAAAATACAACTACTATTTTAAAACCTCCTAAAAACTATTTTCTAGTCAACTTTTTAACTAAAGATTACAGGTGACAACATCTACATTCTAAAAAAGTTAGTGGTAATGAAATACTTTGCAAGTTAATCGTTCATACAGCCAACATAGTTATGCCCCCTATTAAAATTAGAACGTACAGCGACAAAAATCGCAACAAATAATGCAAGCGAAGAGGGACATAAAAGTGCAATAGAACGCAATAGAAATTATCAGATATGGAAACTTGATACCAAAATAGCGCAAGACCAAGATACGAAGGAAAACCCACGTCAATACCGATCAACTTATGCAAGTACTCCACAACATGGCTCCTCCTCAGCTCCGATCCCAACGTGGGATGTATACGCCGGATAATCCCCAGTGCAGCCTGCTCAGCCTGCTCCCAAACGCTCGCTTCGATCGTCGAAGGATTAGGGTTCGGTAGATGCGACTCCGGTGAGCTATATCCAACTGGGACAAAGTCGACACCTTTAGGTGGCAGCTGGGCACCCTCCTTCATGGTTGCACGCGAGGAAACCTAAGGTCTCAAAGCAAAATCTCATCTCGGGTGATCCAAATCATAGCTCAGACGATTAGACTAAGAATCAAGAAGAAACAGCGAAAGCTGGGGCTTCTTGATGAACGTAAAAGCAGAGAAGTGAAGAGATGGAGAACAATCCAACACGACCCCTCCCTTCCAAGAGATGTTTAGCTTTCCTTCTTCCGTTCTTCTTGCTAAAACTCTTCGCAACAGAAATAAATGAATTCTCTATTTGCCGTTCCGAGAATTTGGGACAGAGGGCGGGGAGAGAGACAAAAGAGGGCGGATTTTTTCTGTAATAACTAGTAGTATTGATGTCTATCTTCGCGGCAGCTGCCATGGTTAACCTTCGAGGGACAGGTCACCGCGCGAATCGCACAGAAAAAGACCAAAGGATTTCTGCTAGATGTAACGCTATGCTGCAACAATAAATTCAGATTTGCATGGATGATTTTTCCTTTTGATTGTTCTTATGGTCGCCGCGCAAGGTCGGGCATCAAAATCGAGGACGAAGCAATCCAGTTTAGCCCTAACTCCTAATTGCCAATCTATGCCTCAACTTGTCATTCGACTCGAATTTAATTAAACTTTTGAAAGTCGAAATCTTCGTGCATTACTCGCTTGATATCATTTGTATTCTAACCCTAAATGAAGACTGCTCAAAATTATTCAAAATTAAATAACACCTAACTTCTTGATGGATGAACTGACATAATAAAGTTATGGAATCTGTTGATGATGTTTAGGCCGATTTGCTTAAGAAGGTCATTTTATGAAAATAGTGATTTTCAAATAGAAAAATTGCTAAAATATCAAGAAAAATTAATGTTTGCTTGCCAAATTATGTAAGGTCATAGAGGCCATGAGGAATAATGTAAGTTAATCCTCACCCTAGAAGTCAATGCAATACAACTTGGAGGTGATAGTGTAGAAGGTTGAAGATCATCATAGCCATGAAGTATGAGCAAATCTATCACCCCTTCTAAGGTTAATGTAGTGCGACTTGAAGGCTAATGAAGAGTTGGAGAAAAATCATAGGGCAAGTAAAGTTAACAAAAATGACACTCTTTCTGGAAGTAAAGATAGCATGACCTAAAAATAATAAGCAAGCTAAATCAAGAAGGTCGTGGAGGTATTTGAGAGCAATCAATGCATTATTTCTTTAAGAGGTGGTGATGACATAGTCTAAAGTGGCATACTAAGTGGCTCATAAATGTCATGGAGGCTATCGAGAATAGTCAGGTCAGTCCTTAGCATGACTCGACATTATACAATCGTAATATATAGTGCATTATATTAGACTTAATCGTAATAGAAGAAAAACCTTAATATAGATCAAATCAAAGTCATACAAGACATTATCATTATCGATACAATTCTCCTTAAACATATATAATTTATTTAGAATGAATAAAATATTCAGATTATACTACTAAATATTCATATAAAAGAAAATTCATTAAGACAAAATATACAGAAAATTTATAGAGAAAGCTTATTGAGATAAATAAATCCTTATGTGGATGGTTGAAAGTTTAATCCAAGAAGATTTGCTAAGAAGGTCTAGCAATATAAAGAGTAGGCTGAGATAACCTACTACTAAGAAGATATCCCAATAGGATTTTCCAAGATAAGTAGTTGAGATGACTTGCTAAGAGAATAACCTAAGAAGAGGGAATGACTCCGGATATGCAATAAGCCAAAAGTTTAAAAATGAACTTACATGAAAAATATGAAAATCTGTGTGGAGTGCTACAGCGCTGGGCTAGAAAGCACTGCAGTGCTGGCTATGGATGAGCAGCGATGCCAGAAAATAACACTGAGGCGTCAATGCTTTCTGTTTTATAAATGTCTTGGAATAAGCATGTAACACAATATCGCCAGGTTGGAGTGTGTAGGGAAGGAGAAGAGAAGGTAGACGGAGAGGAAAGAGAGAGGAGATAGAATATCTTCTAGGGCTCGATCGTCCATCACTCCTATTAAGAAATTTTATTATTATTGTAAGTGATCTCTACTCTACTTCTGTTTTCAATAATTTAGAGTTTGGTATATTTCTCCTAAAAGTGATAAAAATATGATATCTCCCATTTTAGTGAACTTTTACCATGTAATTTTTTATATATGGTATATATCATTATTATAAACATTTTGACTAATTTATACTAAAGTTTCACTAAGTGATTTGATTAATATAACATGCATTTTAGCATAATAAATGTATATGATAAGCATATGATGTGTATATGAATGATGCGATATGCATAGGAATAGGTAAAAAGAGGAATGAATTGATATAAGACAGATGAGATTGATACCATAATACTATTATAAAATTAAGTAAACTGGATAATTAATACGTGAATAATGTACTAACTAATATCAGATATATGATATAATAGTCCTAACATAATACATTTAAGATATATGTAATTCACTGATTAGGAGTTATAAGAAGCTGGAGACTGATACTTGAGTCATAGGTGTAGGTGCAAGATCTACGTGATTTATTGATTGGGAGTTATAAGAAGCTGGAGACTGATACATGAGTCATAAGTGTATGAGCAATATCAAGATGCCCTCATTTGAATATCTGATGTATGATAAGAGTACAAATAGTACTGATATATAATAAGAATATTGATAAAGTCTTATTGATTAATTGAATGATTTGAATGACTGACAAACTAATAAGTGATATGATGATATTGGTTGGTTAACTATATGACTGATATAATATATGATATATAACTAATATGATATACCATAATAATTAAAACAATGTCTAACAATAATGTGCATTATTATCAGTTATGTTCAACATTAATAACTACAAATCCAAATGACTACAAAATAAAATCGTCCCCATACGACAATTTTTGCCTTGCAATGTGTAGAAGACAAAACTGAACTTCTTTTTGAAGAAGAAAGTCTCTAACATAATAGTGCAAGGGATAATTGCAAGCTTTGTCATCTGGATTGCAAAGGCAAGAACATAGAACAAATGACTAAGCTTTAAAAAAAATAACAAAAAACATGAAAAGCTTTACAATTTAAATGCCAATTGGGCATGGAATGTTGAAAATGTAGAGTAAGACTACAACTACCACAAATCTCAAACTTGTATCCAAAAAGGTTCAACACTAACTAGTTATGTTTAGATTTAGAACCAAAACATGCACAGAAAAGAAAGCTTATTTAGATAGTAACTTAGTGCAACTCTTTAGTAATTCTCCAATAAAGTTCATTAATAAACAAAGAAAAAAAGATGAAGCATCTGATAGAATCCAACAGAGCTCAAACCAAGGCTTAAATTCAATAGGCCAACAGAGCATCCATTCAGTATTCCAAATCCTATACTGCCTTTGAATCAAAAGGCTTATGTTCAAATAACTTCATCCAAAGTGCCATATGAAAGAACAAAACCAGCTTGTCAATGCTGCAACTGAGATTAGCCATTGTAGTAAGTTCCATATAAAACAAAGAATATCCATATGAGCAAATTTTTGACGAAACTAGCGCATTGAAAGGGTAAATAAAGGCATCATCAGTTCATCAAGATACAAAGGAGATGCCTCTTGACAAGATTTACAGAACTTTAGGGGTTATTTAGAATAATTTATTATTTTGTTTCTTCTTTGTTTATGTTTTTACTAGAAACTAATAAAACATATTTGAATAATGCTTAAATCCTATGTTTTTAATGGAAATAAATAATTACAAACATGCATGAGAATTAATTGGGTTGCAATTTGTGGAGCAAATGAAAGAGTGCTTTCATTCTAATTGTACTGAATATGTGTACATGACCACCAACAAAAGCAAAAAGATGTTTTTCATTGGTCATTGCAAATGTGCTAAGTTTTGTACACCAAGCATCCTCATACAAGGTACAAGCCATCTTCACCGGTACCACAACAGGTCCATAGACTAGTGACCAGATCTCGATCTAAAGCACTGCATCAAGTTGGAGGGTCGTCACTGACATTGCAAAACTCTGAAGCAAGGACTTTAGGCCAACCACCCTCTCCCCCATCCAGGGCAAGGAGTAAGTGATGGTAATCAATCAAAACAAGAGCCAAAAGAGCAAGGGCTTGCCACTTCAGTAGAGGAAGGGAGATTTCTAGAGTATTGATAGAAGACTGAAATCAAGCTTCCTGTACATTTGCCTAGGCGAAATTCTGGCATAAGGAGACTTATTTTTTTAGCTTTGTTTTCTTGTAATCATGTACTTCTTTTTGGCCTACTAATGACTCTTACTCATCAATGAGATGGCTTCGAAACTTGGCTAAGAACTTTCTTTATCTAGCTAGGTTAGCCTCCACTGGATTCTGAGAGTTTTTGTTTGTTTTTGATAATTCTGAGAGTTTTTGTTTGTTTTTGAGAAATTTGAGGACATAGCCCAATTTTATTAATAGCTGAAGTAAAAAGTTACAGACACATGCAACCACAAGGGTCAAGCGACTACATTTAACTGATGAAAGTAAATAGATTACAAACTTATCATAGGTCATATACTACTAAATCGAAGAAATGGAAGAGTTTTAGAAAATAACAGGAAAGTAAACCTGCCACCAAAACTCCTCAAGAGACATCTGATAAAATTGTTTTTTTTATTGAATAATACTACTATTTCGCTCATGCAACTTCGTATGGAAAGCTTGATAGTTGCTCTACATCATTGGTAAATTTTGGTAGGTGATACTGTTAGACATCATATTTTATAAATGACAAATGAATTTACATATGTAATAAAGTACTAGCCTGATTTTTCTTTTACTTGTTTTACGTAGATTGATCTTATATTATAAACTTAATCTGCTGGTATTATAAATACACCTCCTATCATAAGAAAAGAAGAGAGAAGGAATAGAATTTCTGGTTCTCTCTTTCTCTCTATAGCTTCTATTTCTTTTAAGAGTTTACATCTAGTCTAAAGGTGCCAAAGTTTGTTGGATCACCAAGAAGCATGACAAATAATGCTCTCGTTGAGAAAAACCTCATCTTCCCTCTCCTCTTCCTACTAATCAGCATTCCTCCTTCCCATCTGCCCGTCCGCCATTCTCTGCCAGCGTTCCAGCCACAGTCTCCTGTCAGCCGAGCAGCTCCACCCTTCCAAACACAGCTTCCAGCCGCACTTCTTAAGCAATATTGGACACAGATCTGCGGTTCTGCCCTGACTTCTTCCAGCCGCTGTCACCAGCCATTTTTCTCCATTCAAGACCTTTAAGAACAACCGCAGTCACCCTTTGTAGTTGCTGTTTTAGACACAACCACCACCTTATTTCAACTGCAGTTTTCAAGAAACATCAACCCTCAGTTCCAGCCACATTCCCTGCAGTTTTTTCCGTAAGAAATAACTTCTTGCAGCTGTTTTGGTATCTCTCTTCAACATTCTACTGCCTCGGTCTCCTCTTAGCTGTAGAAAACATCCAAAAAATTTTTCTGGACAGATTCCAGCAGCCCAACTTCTTGCCTCCATCTCCTTTTGAACATTTGTTGTTCCATACAATAAAGCATTAAGAAGTCAGCAGTCTTGCCGCAGCCTTGCAAACATCAAGCCTTTCTTTCCAGCATCAAACATCCCTTATTTTCAGCCCTGCATTCAACCTTGCATTCAGCCAACAGCAGCAGAAATCGACTAGTATTTTTTTTTCTTCAGCCAACAGCAATAGCGGGACAAACCATCTGTTCTCCAGAGACTATTTACCTTCAATCAATAGTAGCAACGCTCAATTCACCGGCAGTCTATCTGTTTCATTGTTGCCCGACTATGGTTCATTCGACCTCCGACACCCTACAGTCCCTCCGACCTCCAACGCCCAACTACGGTCCCACAACCACATCACTCGACTACAGTCATCTGACCTCCATCGCTTGACTATAGTCTCTCTGACATCCATCGCTCGCCAACTACCATCCTTCTAACATTTGTCGCTCGCCGACTATCATCCTTCTGACCTCCATGTCGACTACCATCCTTTCGACCTATGTCGCCTAATTACGATCCCTCTGACCTCCATTGCTTGCTAGCTACGACTCTTCTGACCTCCATCATTCAACAATTATTGTCCCTGAGAGTTCCGTTGCCTGATAATGGCCCCTTTGACCTTCATCGTCGGACTATGGTCCCTTCGACCACTTTCACCCAATTATGCTTCCTTCGACCACCATTGTACAACTACGATCCAATCGACCAAAATGATAAGCCAACATTCTCTTAAGAATAATTTTTAGATCATTGTATTCTTCCAACTCTGACTATGTATTGTGCTTTATATAATATATATTTGTTATAATGAATCAACAACTTTCCTAAGAAGATCAATTGTACTTAAAAATAAATACTAGTGGAATCATTTAAGCTAGGCTAGACTCTGTGTATTTTTTTTTTCATTTTCAAAGTTTTCCACAGAAAAATTCAGGTGTCACTTATGATTGATACACCCCATCTCTTTACCATGGCAAATGTTTCGACACGAAATTAAAAAAAGAAATAAGAAGCGCACACAAGGAGTTAAAAAACACTAGCTATCTGATGTATGTCACCTAATCCATCGTCACTCCCTGATCTACCATATGGACCATTACACCTCATAATGAGTTCTATCTGGTCTAATGCTTATAAATACTCCTTCTTATGATATACGGGCATAAAGATTAAAATCAAGCTCAAAAACTCAATCTTATTATAGCCTAGGCGGGCTTGAAACAAGGATATTATAATTTTTTTCATTTAATTTGAGAAATTTTGTCCTCTTTCTCTTAGAAAATATATAAGTTGTTATGTTGAACCACTTAAAGTATTATGTGTTGCCTATCATTACTCTCCTCTCTTATGCACTCCACTCTCCTAACGATCTTCTTTCCTCTCCACCAGCCTAAATGATGAGCCTCATTTATTTATTTTTCCTCGTGAACTTGCTAAAACTTTTACTTTATCCAGTCCATTAAACTCTCTGACCTATTTTTACTGTTCATACATATTTGATCCTCAATAGTTATACGAATAAACAAGTTCTTTATAAATGAAAAGAGCCCAGAAGAATATAATTTCAATTTTCATATGTTTTCGTAGTTTATTTTTCATATGAGCGATGAAATCTGCCCCTCTTGAAGAGAATTTTAGATGAATGATCCCTAATGACCGGGGTGAATTTCCTACTTGGTTAAGCTCTTTACAAGCAAATTTGTACTATCTCTTCTGATTCATCAAAGCACTTTACCATCTTCATCACTCGCTCATATCCAAACATTACAGTATACAGAGCAAATGAGATGAAGCAGTTAAGCCAGGTATCTCTCAAATGCCATGAAGAGCTGCAAGATCCATCAATTTAGAAATAAGCACAGACCAAAAAGGTATAGAGAGAAGTTGATTATAAGTAACAACTGAGATGAAGAGATGAGAAGAAGAGGTTGCTCCAGTTTTCTTGAATGAATTCAAGCTGAAAGGCATGATAAATTAAAGATAAAAACCTAGCATTTGAATATTCTAAATAATAATAAATATTTCAATCACATTTATTTTTCCTAAAACAATTTCTTTGCAGAGAGCCCATCAGATCCTACTCTTAACGTTATTGGGTACCTCTTACACTAAGGCCCATATCTTCTCTTGGATTATAATTTCCCAAAATGCAATATTTACGATAGTTCAA
Organism: Dendrobium hybrid cultivar; assembly: GCA_021234465.1. NCBI lineage: Eukaryota > Viridiplantae > Streptophyta > Magnoliopsida > Asparagales > Orchidaceae > Dendrobium > Dendrobium hybrid cultivar. Next base: position 11,077 of record JAJBZI010007316.1, read on the forward strand.
TGACAAAAAAAATAATTATAAAGAGAAAAGCTACTATGTTTTTAAATTGCAACAAAATCATTTCTGAAAAAATAAACTTATTTAAGGAATTTATACAGCTCTCCTCGATATGTTGTTTGAGAGCTTTTTCTCTAATTAAAATATCTTGTATTCTAGTCTTGTGTATGTGTTGTATGTGAAAGTCTAAAGTCCCCCTTAAAAAAAAAATTAAATAAAAATTTGATACATATAAGAGATAGTAAATCCAATTTAATTGCTTATTTATAAAAAAAATGACCAATATACCAACAAAATGTTACACATATTTATTAAATTATTATTTTAAATA
>JAJBZI010007319.1:0-10910 GCA_021234465.1 Dendrobium hybrid cultivar
CACACAAAGCAAAAAGCAAGGGACTAAAATGCCCCCATGGGTTACAAACACACATAAGCCCTCACAAGGGTAAAAGTAGGAACTACACTTAATTAAACATAAAATAAGAACAAAAATGCATAAATAAATCATAATTAAGGTCTTAAGTCAAGGTCGTCGATTTATGACGCCTTCTATGAAAAATGCGCCAAAGCATGTCGTCGCTATCCGCATCACAATATGATACTTCTTACTTCATGCATGCCTTCATGACTTTATGTTTCACAACATAAAATAAACTGCTATAGAAAAAAAACATAAACTAAACATTTAAAGCTATCAATAACTCTTTAAGTAACCGAATGAAACTATGAAAGTATAAAATGATAGCTGTTAAGAAATGACAGAACGATACTTCTTACTTCATACATGTCTTTAGTTTATTGCTTCCTTCTTCACAATATAAAATAAATTGTTACTGAAAAGAAAATAAACTAAACAACTAAACCCAGTAATAACTCTGTAAGCAACTGAATGAAATTATGATAGTAAGAAATAATAAACCCTAAAAAAATAACAAGATGATACGTCTTACTTCATGCCTTCATAGCTTTATACTTTATAACAAAAAATATACTGCTACAGAAAAGAAAAAAAGCTAAACATTCAGACCCATCATAAAGACAAATTCTTGAAGAACAAGAACTTAAGCAGGAGCAAATAAATATAAATAGTGTAGACGAATGACGACGACGCATTAAGGGAAGAGACGTACTAATAGAGTAAACCCTAGCCGAAGGAGAAGAAAAAATCTAGAGACATGTGAGCCGAGAGAAGAGAGACCCAGAGTCAGAGAGACAAAGAATGAGAGAAGAAGAAAAATTCGAATACGAAGATATACATAAAGAACAAGAAGATATGCGTATCTTTTATTCCCCATTTCTTCCACGCTCCGCACATATCCCTACAAAAGACGAATCGAGGCATCCATCTAGTTGTCCAGATCGTGTGCCTCTCCATCTCCCTCTCCCTCTCCCTCACACACATCCTGGCTCGAGTTAAGAGGCATATCCCTGCAATAGACGAATCGAGGCATCCATCCAGTCGTCTAGATCGCGTGCCTCTCCCTCTCCCTCTCCCTCGCACACGTCACGGCTCGAGTTAAGAGGCATCGGTTGAAACGCATGGGTCACCGGGTCTCTTTTAGGTTTCCGGGTCGAAATCAAACACGACTTTGAATTTGAAACGGGTCAGTTTTCTAAACACGAACCCAACTCGAACCGGGTTTCGGGTTGACCCGAACCCGATTTTTCTGTATCGTGTTTGGGTCGGGTCCATTCTTGACAACCCTATAGCTCACTTATACATACATCTTTCGCCTTCCTTAATATCTAATTTGTAACTAAAATCATTAAAAACTAATACTTATCATCATAAATTGCTTTCTTAAACTCCTTATGAGCATTTTAATATATTTCCCAATTTTTTCAGTTTTTATATATAAACCAATTTTTATAACAAAGCTTCTTATATTTTATCTTTTCTTATACATTTTGAATATACCACCAACTATTTTTATTATTAGAAGTTTTTATGATGAGGACATCAGAGGTTGGGGAGTTTATTATCGTCAAGGTCGGAGATTGACGGCCGTGATTGAGTCATTGTATTTTTAAGTTTTTACAAATGTATGAGATTTTAGTTGATGTTGTTTTTATTTTTCTGTTTTACCCTCACTTGAGGGAGATTCATGTTATGTGGCCAACTACATATTGGTCTTTTGTTTTTATTTCATATTTGAGGCCTATACATAGAGACCCTTTGCTATTATATGAAGTTGATGATTTAATATATGAAAATTCTAATTTTTTGCTTTCTTCTCTTTGTGAGTTGATTGAGTATGTCTCATTCTTCTCTTTGTGAGTGGAATGAGAATTGAAGTCCCTTGGGTTAGGGCAAAGTAGTATTCAACAGCCGTCATCATGACAAGGCTCTTGGTTTTATCCTTTTCCTTTATCTTTATTCTCCTTCTTCTCTCATAGCCGACCATCCAAAACTCCCTCCATCATTTCAACCACAAGTCTCTCCTTCCTTCCAGTTGCAAGCCATTTTACAGCTTCCTTCCAGTCGGCCAAGCTGCACCACACCTCGTTCCACCAAAACAGTTGCAACCCCTTCCATTCCAGCCGCAAAATAGCTCCTAACCACAACCAACATATATCAGCAGCCAATCCCCTTTTTCCCCACTGCCCAGTCCACAAACAACCACCCAAATAGCCAACTATTCCCTCCCCAACAACTCAACTATTCCCCTCCCCGCCCAGCCACAAATAGGACCCCAACAACCACCCATTTATCTCTCCAAAACCCCTTCAAATTCTGACCTTTTCACTTTCCAAATTTTAGCCACTGAAAAGTCTCTCAAATCCAACCTTTCACTTTCCCAACCACCCACCAAAAGTCACTAAACAGCTGGCCTTTCCTCTTTTCAAAATCTATCCTTTTATCTCCCCTATTTAAGTGACCTTTGGGAGTTTCAAAGCTAGCCTTTAAGTCACATTAATTGAACACTAGTGACTCTTTGAATTCCAAACAACATACTTTAACCTTTCCCCTTCCCCAGATCCAATTAATTCCTTCTCCAAGTAAGACACCTAAACCCCTTTACTCTACCCCAAGTAGCCGGCCACCCATTTCTTTCCAAACTCCCAAACCGAGGCCCCCCCTTTCCCTCCAAACTCCCAAACCGAGACAACCATTTACCCTCCCACACTTCCAAACCAAGAGCCTCCCTCTCTTGTTTTTTTTTTCTAAAGATTCATTTAGTGGAGAACTTCCCTCCCCACTATTGTTCTTCCAAGGAAAATCTAAAGAACTTTTAAGACATCAAATAGTAAGGATTTTCATTACCGACCAAGGAAGAATTTGCCACTACTCTTTCAAGTATTCCCATCCTCATTTAAAAGCTAAGTATCCAAAACCCTCCAATTATTTTTTTTTCATTTAACTAGGTAATAGTATTCTCACTTTCTCCTTAGTTGCATCATATTATATGTATTAATTAATCCACAAAACTCTACTTTAATTTGAATAATTCGAACTTCTTAGTGACTAGTCCTAAATTAAATGTTGAACTTGTGTCAATCCATATTAGCTAGTCCAAATTAATTCACTTCCTTTAATGTGTTTAGCTTCTACTTGTTAGTTTCTTGTTTTTGCATAATTAAATAGTTCAAATTTTCTTATCTTTGTTAATGTTTCATGAACTTTATATTGCTATCCTTTAATTTATCCTAGCACAAATTTTGCATGACTTTGTGTGCCCCATCCTGCATCATTTTACTTTTAATATTCCAAGCACATTCTTTATAACATTCTTAATATCATTAGTTACTTTATTCCACATAACATTTATTTTAAAAAAAATTAACAACTCTCTTTTTATTAAAATATTGTCAAGGGTCATGGAGAACTAAAACAAATTATCAAAAAATCTAAATGGAGGAATAATACGATGGTTATGCTGAAAAAAAAATCAAGCTCGGTGGTTTAAGACAAATTGCAATTTCAAGAAAAATGGTTAGATAACTATAAGTTGTCCTTCCTTTTCATTCATATTCATGCATCCCTTTACTTCAATTTTGATGTTGTATTATTTGCATTTAGGATTAGTACACACTAAAGCATAGGATTCTCATAAATAGGCATCATCTTTCATAATGAAGATTATTATTCTCGTTTCTCTGGGTTATTAATTGATAAACTTGAGCAGAAATATTCAATGGCAGAAACTTACCGACCACATTTTTCCTCTACACAGGCAACTTGAAGATTCCTTATATATTCTTAACTAATGGTGAGCATTACATTGCTTCTTTCTGACTTTTTCTGCTACAACATGCTGCCTTCTATTTTTAGTGATCAGTCTGCCTGTTAAAGACAGAAAATGTTCATTATTTAGTTTGACTTGCTTTGAAATTTTAGAGCATGAGATGATTCCAGACCATGACTAATGTAAATTTGTTCTGCATCTGAAGGCTATTCCATTTGTTTTTTTTACTAACAGAGTAAGGCTTTGTTTTGTATGGCCATGTTAATATTGTGTTTTTGTTGTAAATCAAACAGTTGGAAATTCAAGCCAAATAAATTTCCAAAAATTAGGAAAGAATTTTTGTAATATCTAAACTTATTTTGAATAAAATATAATTGAAATAAATTAATTTTATTTTTTATTCATCATTCTTGATTCTTTAGTTAATTCTACTCAATCAATATATTGAATACAACCTAATCTCACATGCTGAAAAACTTTGAACATTGAATTTCCCCTTGAGTTTTCCTGACTTGGACATGCCTTTCTCCTGCAAGTAACAGATGCTTTAAAAGTTAGCCTAGAGGAATCAATCATCATCCCCATAGTTTCTAATATTTGATTATCTTGAAAGAAAATATATAGGAAATCATTAATGACACCACACGAGGATTGTCATCATAACATTGCCTATGAGTTACTTATGAGCCATCGAAGCTCATCATGGGATTAATAGTTTTTGAATAGGATGAATATATTTGTCAACTTTCATTTCACTTATATTCTTTGAGATGCTGTCTTTTATGTTCTTATTTTAATTACTTTGTGTAACTGAGCCTTTCATCTACAGGGTTTTATTATCATTAAATTATTTTGGTTCTATAGTATTTGTGAATTACATTTGTTATACAAACTTGCTTTTGAAATCCTTTTTCTTTCATAGGTGGTGGAGTCCCTGAATCCAAACGTGCTTCCGAATTAAGTGGGCTTTTGGGAGTTCATATCTCAGCTTTACAGGTAATTATTGCGCAGTCCTAATACATTTGCATTTATTGCAGAAGTAAATGTATTGCTACAATTGATGTATTTGCAGATTTAATGTACCTATGGATATGAACATGTCTTAGACTATTTATTTATTTTAAAAGCTGTGTTGAAATGCAATTCATATATCCAACATCGTGATTACTAAGAAGCAATCTCCTCGTGGCATTTGCCATTAGCTATAGTCATCCACTAGTTGCAATTTTGTACTTAGAATTAAAATGACAGATTATTTATAACAAATATTGTGGGGAGTGCCGTCAGTTATCAAAATATTGTATAAAAAATCCAGATAATAGCTGTTACAGTTTGTTGTTTGGATTTTCAGCCTATTTGTCTAAGAAGGCTTTTTTAGCATCATGCAGGTTGTTCAGGGGCATTCACCTTTCCGAGATCTGCTTAGCAGGTATTGTAACATTTTTTTCAGAGATTATATGTTTTGTTTCTTGGTTGTTATGAATAGACGATGACACTCATTCTTATTTCTTTGTGTTGTGAAGAATATTTACATGTTCTTCTCATGGGAATCTTCATTTGTCTATTCTTTTGATGAATTAAGGCTCCAAGTCATCTAAAATCTTTGTTCCCAACGTGTTCATTGCAACAGATTTGAGAATGAACTTATTGTTGCTGTTGGTAAAGGGAAGCCTGCTAAGGTGATGCTCGAATATGGGTTCAAGTAAGCATGTTTTATCTATGCTATCTTTCCTAATCTAAGCCGCACATTATCTTTTGCATATTTAAGCATAGAGGTGTTTAACGACAGCTTTCAGCATGCTCGGTATCTAGTTTACTAATTACTTTTATTTGCAGAAAAGTTCTTTCTATTGACGAATATGCATCATTTTTCAAGGACATTGACCCCCTCTCTCAGTACAAGGGTTGGAGAATTAATCAAAATTATGAAAGTATGAAAAACATGAATGAATTGCACTCTAGATACAATGTTGACTCAGATGCAGTAAAAGGGATATTTATTGTCAGTGATCCTGTTGACTGGGGAAGAGACATACAGGTACTCATTTTTTAAGGTACCATAGCAAACGTATGCTTATCCTTGGCTTTTGGCTTCATGCATTTATATTACTTCAGTTGAGTCAACAAGCGTATTTATTATAATTGTGTCCATCTCCTATCTAAAGCCTATATAGATTGAAATCAAGCTGTTATTTATTCACATAAACTCCACGACGGCTCTCCTTGTTATGCATTTTGATCATATTAGGTCGCTCGTACTTTTTACAAAAGGGTGATTGCGCAAATCATGCAGTGAATTTTGAATAATTATTTTGCCAAATCAATACTTTACATGCCCAATGAGATTTAGATCATGTTGTAACTTACTCTTTAGGTGGAACAAAGGTCTTTAATATCAATTATAATGTGACTAATGTGAATATAAGTCTTTGTATTTGTTAAACATTAATATATTCCCTTGGATCCTAAAATGGTACATGAAATCTTGCATTATAAAGTTCTTTTCAAATTAAACCGACAAACTTCTATATTGGATTATCAAATAGCTTTTGAAAATCTTGCATTATAAAGTTCTGAATCTATCAGTCTACCCTTATTAGTTATTTCATTTTGGGACTTAAAACAAAAATTATGATGAGAATTTTTACTTGCTCGTTCTACATCTCTTTTGGATGCAATGGAACTCGAATAAAAATTTCAAGACTTCTTTTTTATCCCTTCCTCAAATTGGCGTAAACTAAATCCTTCTTATCCATCCACCAACTATATACCTCCTATTTCTGTCCCTCCATCTAGCCTCAATCTCACTCGCTCGGCCCAACCTTCTCTCACCATCTATAAACCTCCTAAGCTCTCAATTCGCAAACTATCTCCTGTTGAAATTCAATATAGATGTTAAAAAGGCCTTTGTTTTAATTGTGATGCAAAATTTGGACCTCAACATCGCTGCCCTCATAAATTCTACTTATTACTTGGCATTGATGGCAGTGTGTATAGAGTCTCCTCCATCTTTTCTTGATATTGATGGTAACCACTATCTTTCTTTTGAAATCAGTTTAAATGCCTTAGCTGGACAATTTAATCCTTATTATGTTTGTCTTAATGACTCTATTAAAAATCAAAAGGTTCACATTTTAATTGATAGTGTACCCATAATTTTATTCAAGCTAATCTCATCCATTAGCTTACTCTTTCTCCTCAACCGATCAACCAATTTAAAGTTTCAGTAGGCAATGAAGATTTACTATTTTGTACATCTAAATGCCCCCCAATGTCACAATTACCATGCAAGGCTATCAGGTCACTTTAGATTTATTTGTCTTTTTCATTCATGGGACCGATGTCATCCTTGGTATGCATTGGCTGCAATCATTAGGACCAGTTTTACATAATTATTTCGACATGACTATGCAATTTAGTTATTAAAATCAACCTCTTATACTTTTTGGTGAATGACAATTATCTTTCAATCCCAATTTTTTCAACCAATTGCGTGCCCTCATATCACATTCCCCAACTATCCGGTTATTCACTATTCAACCCCATCATCTAAATATCGATCTTGCACCACCTGACTAATCAGACAAATATCTTGTTACTTTCTCTCACCCTTTTCCTGCTCCCATTTTCACATTGTTATCTAAATTTCAATACTTATTTAGGCCACCGCAAGGGTTACCACCACTATGTACTATTGACCATCGAATATCGTATCCATCTTTTGTCTTTATCCAAACCTATGAACATTTGTCTTTATCGTTATGCATATCATCAAAAGGATGCAATGAAATAATTAGTTTCAGAAATGTTACATTTTGGCATTATTTGCCAGTCATAGTTCTTTTTTTAGCCCTGTTCTTCTTGTCAAGAAAAGAGATGACACTTGGCATTTTTGTGTTGACAATTTTGCCCTGAATACCCTTACTATTAAAGATAAATTTCCCATTCCAACTATAGATGAGCTATTTGATGAACTTCATGTAGCCCTTTTTTTTTTTCTAAACTTGACGTTCATTCCAGCTATTATCAAAGTCCGTATGCATTTGCACGACATTCATATGACTATTTTTCGCATGGATGACGATCACTATGAATTTCACGTTATGCCTTTTATCTTAGCAAATGTGCCATCTACCTTTCAAGCCATAATGAACCAAATTTTTCGATATTTCCTTCGAAAGTTTGTCATTATTTTTTTGGAAGATATCCCTCATCTTAGTCCTACTTTAGACCTTTTGTTGGCCACCTCCTTGTATTTCAATGTTTAACCGCAAATACACTATTTCTCAAATTAAATAAATGCTAATTTTGTCAATCCTCCATCGAATATCTTGTTCATATTGTAACTTATAGAAGTGTTCAACCATATCCCAAGAAAATTTCAGTTGTGAATACTTGGCTAATTCCTTCGTCGTTGAAACATCTGCGCCCTTTTTTGGGTTAATGGGCTATTATCGCCGCTTTATCTGCACTCTATTTTTTTTGCTTTTATTGTCTCGCCTTTAACCGATTTACTCATGAAATTTTTTTCAAATGGAACAACTCTGTCTTTACTGCCGTTCACAACCTCAAAATAGCCATGACCATGTTAGACCGGTCCAGAGTAAAGGACCGATCCGATTCACCTATGTATGGAAGCCTCATTCGGAAGCAGCTTCTCACGGTCATGACAGAGTCGAAGGAGCTGTGCACACGAGCGGGACTACGGGAGCGAGCATCTATGCACGGGAACAGGACTTGGGGAGGCAGGCGACAACTCCTTAAGGGCCAAACAATAATTTTATGTTTTTCAATTTTAAGTGGGGGGTGTGGTTGTTTCAGGTATGCAAAACAAGAGTAACTTGGATTATCTAGGGTTTCTATGGGAGAGCCGCCTTCTTTTCAAATTGAGGGCAAATCTTGTGGTTTCTTGCATTGTTCTTGTTTGGTGATAGTATAAAGATCTTTCCTCTTATCTTCTTCAACTTGCCCTAATTTTTGTAAGTTCTTTTCCTTTATTTTGTGAGTTCTCTTACTTAATTTTGGGTGTGATTCTTCAATCCGAAAATCGGCAAGAAGCTCAATCGAAGTTCTATCAGATTAGTATTAGAGCACGTTGGTCCGAGCATCCATGGCGGCAAAAAGGGTGAAAGTGTTGGAAACCGAGATGGGCCAAATGAAATCAGATGTGGAGGGGAAGGTGGACATGGCCATCCACACCACGAATGAGAAGATATAAGAGAAGTTCGCTATCTTGGAAGAAATGATGAAGAAGATTCTTGAGGGACAATCCTGAGTGGTGCCAGGGGAAAGTAGCGGACATAGGGGAAACAGAAACCCTAATTCGGAAGAGAGAAGGGAGGAACATGAAGGAGAGATTTTGGGCAGCACCGAGATGATTCCACCTCTTGAATCTATTCCTAGAGAAGATTGGGCGGCTGAAGTTGAGCAAAGAAGGAGGGAACGAGACCGAAGGGAGGAAAGAGGGATTGGGATGGTGGAGTAGAGTATGATAGAAGAGGAGACGATCGGGGCACTTGGGGAGAGCTCATCACTTGGGGAAAAGGTGGCTATGGGGGAACACAGGCCTATGGAGGGGATTCAAGGGTGAGAAAACTGAAAATGCCATTGTCTGAGGGGGAAGACGCAGATGACTGGATTTGTCGGGTGATATTTTGCCGTCAACGGGTTGACGGAGGGAGAGAGGCTGATAGCGGCGGGTTTATGTTTGGAGGGGAATGCTCTATTCTGGTACAATTACACTGATAGAAGGGAGTCTATCAGGACATGGTGGGAATTCAAAAGGGCACTATAGGAGAGATTTTTTTCCAGTAGAATAGGGGACTTGTCCGAGCAGTTATTTGCACTGACACAGGAGGAGACAGTGATGGAATATCGGGAACGATTTGAGCATTTAGCAGGGAGATTGGAGCGATTGCCATAAATAGTACTGGAAGGCAATTTCATGAAGGGTCTCATGACCTAAATCAGAACAGCGGTGAACGTGATGAGGCCAAGGGATCTAAGAGAAACTATGGAGTTAGCATAGCTGGTAGAGGACCAGAGGCATTCAGAGAAAGGTGTTAGGAGCTATAACTTTGGCGGCTTACAGAGAACTATTACTAGCTTCTTGGTACCCAGGGGCCCCGCTATCATGACCGGCCCGGTAAGCCCGAGTTAAAGGGTTAGGAACAAAGGTCGGACAGGAAAATTTAATATAACTTATCATCTATCATAACATTCAATCATTAAAACATCCAAACATAAAAATGAAGAGCCACTAATTCTAAGACAATAACATTTAATTCTACACGTAATAAAAAGAAAAAAAAGCACATAAAGCATATAAACCTGTCGTCATTCACCCCCCTACGAGAATAGGTGGAAAGTCGCCTATCAACCATCACAGATTAATACGATCTCCTGAAAATTATCCCACAACTAGGGATGAGCTGAAAGCTCAGTAGGTAAGCATGCGATTCTATAAATCTCAGTAATACTGTAAGGAACACAATATGCATGCTGATTTCATAAAATAGTATCTAAAAAAATTGAAAGGAAATATAACACGTATCAAGTAGCAGTAAACTGATAAACCTATGTCTACATGTCATCCTACATGTCTACTTTTCCTTTGCCATATGCATTTATCATGTTCCTTGTCATTGGTTTCATATGTGCCTTTATCATCTTCATTCATATGCATATACATATTTATATACAACCGTCCGGAGTACTCGTCATGCACTGATCAGGTGTGAACATTCTTGGCGATTTCTTTCCTTTCATTTTTGCCCCGAAGAGCCATCTCTTGTTGCCATACCGTATTGTGCCGAGGCACTATATTAGTAATTCCGAGTCAACATACATATGTATCATACAGCAGACTAAACAATAAATCATTGCAGTTGAGATTTTCTAATATGCCATATCAAACATATGCCCTATCTAATGAAACAATTTCATACATTTTTATGTATAACAATTTAAATAAAGGGACATGCTTTATTAATAATTCATCACATACATGAGTGTGCATTGCATTCCATTTTTAATCATGAATGAACATGCTTTATCAACAAATCATCACATACAGGAGTGTGCATTGTATTTCATTTTT
>JAJBZI010007320.1:0-12157 GCA_021234465.1 Dendrobium hybrid cultivar
AGAAGTAGAAGAAAAAAATTTAAAAATAATAATAATTTGCCTCACAAATTTCACCTTGCCTCATTGTCATCACCATGTCCATAAGGTATAATGCAAAACCTCAAGATTAAATACTTGTTGCACATTGTTCCACCACAGTAGAGAAAATGAAAATAAGTGCTCGTTCAAGAGACGAAGATCAATGGCACTTTTTTAGGTGTGAAGGATGGGAAGGCCATGTAGTTGCGGTGTCTCACAACATCGAACATACACACAGTGGGAATGCCTAACACCCCCGAAGACCCTCTAAGCAAAAGAGATGCTGAGAGGCTGCTAAAATTTACACTCAAGGAGGACTCGAGCTTAACAAGATAAAAATGATTTTTGAAACAAAAATACAATTTAAAAAAAAAAAAAGCAACAAGCAAAATGAGAAATTGCAAAATCACAAAATAATGATCACATTATAAAATATTGAACATTGAACTAAACACAAGGACTTGCAGCAAATACAATAGATCATCTATGAGCACAAATAGAACTTCCCCTTTTCACTTGAACTCTCAGAATTTATCTTGAACTTAAGCTGAATGTGAATGGTAAAAGAAATGAACTACAACACTTCCCTTATAAGAGGGAGAGATGATTACTCGTGGAGACCACCACACTAAAATATAAACACATTAAGATGAAAATATCATTACACAATGTACCCAAATGAATTTAATTCACTTTCTACATCACCAACTCTACAACACGTACACACAAACAAACAGAAGACAAAAGGCAAACCTTTAAAATTAAAAAATGAAACTTTGTGCACATTTCAAGAATAAATGTTCAAGTGAATGATTAAAATCCAAACATTTTAAAATCATGCGCACACATTGCAACACAACTTTCAAATTCAAGTGCAATTGCAACGAAAAGTGTGACACTATTCAAGAAGCATGCAACTGCCTCAAAAAGCATGTTAATATCTCAAGAAGTATGTCATTGGTATGAGAAGCATGCCATTATCTCAAAAAAGGTGTAGTTGCCTTAAAAACATTAAACCACCTGGATAACGTGTCATAATTCAAAAAGCATACATTTTATTGAAAAGCATGTAAGTGCATCACAAAGCGTATAAGTACAGAAAAATGTTAAGTACATTATGAAAGTGCATTAGCAATCGTATAAGTGCATCAAAACACATATAATTACGGAAAAACATTAAGTACATTATGCAAGTGCACGAGCAAGCGTTAAGTGCACCATCTAGGTGCATTAAAAAGTATGTATGTCGTGTAAATGCACCCAAAAACAAGCAAGTACACATGTAAGCGCATCAAAAAGCAGGCAAGAATATCATGAAATGTGTAAATGTGTTATACCAATGCACCAAAAAGCATGCAAACGCATTGAAAAGCATGCAAGTGCAATGAGTAAATGCACCAAAGAAATATAAAAATACATAAAATGTATAAAAAATGTGCACGACATGTCAAGCCATCAAAATTAGTTTCACCGCATGTGCTTCAATAAACATGTTAAATACTCGAACCTAATGTCTAAGAAGTAAGAACACATCACAAGCTAAAAATAAAATGAATCCAAACTTATCTCACCCGGCGAAGTGTGCAACATTCCTAAAAATAACCGTGCAATCACTTCAAAAATTTAGCAAGCTCTCCTTTGAAAATCAAAATCATCATTGTACAAAGTTCTTGATTAGGTCGCCTTGCCTATAAGGTAAGGTCATAAGATTCATATTTCAAATGCAATCCTCCTTGCAAGAACTAGAGTAGACAAGACTTAAACCCTTCAATAGATTTCTACGCAACAAATCAAGAAAGATTAAATATTTGTTTTGCATTCAAATTAGACATTTAATGCCTTTTATAAAGCAAACTCACTTTAAATATAAACTCACAAAGTCATTCCACCTATATGACAGCTCATAAAGCTAATTTACAAATCCAATCCTTTGCTAACAAGCAAACATAGTGCAAAGTATTCAAGCAACAAAATGAATGTGTTCAAAAACACAATAATGGTCATCTTGATAGAAGAAATCAACCGAAGGGAATTACATCTCTTAATATGCCTCCAAATTCCAATATAGATCACTTGGAGGCCATATCCAGATATAAAATTTAAAATCTCAAAAAACTACAAAACGTGAAAATTAACAAGTAAAATATACCACTTATAACTGAAAGTAAAATTCAACCATGCACAATAACTATTTGTCAAGGGTGAAAAATTCAAAGATAACCTCAGTTCACAAGAAACCAATGTCATGTTGAGTGTATTGATATGTTAACTCTCAAACGATCTTATCCCAGTAGGGACTTGGCACATGTCCTCTAACCGATAATTTTATCACCAAACAACATCACAAGTAAATGAATATAGCCCTGAATGGTTCTATCGCAAAATAACACAATTAAATTATAGCCAGTGACTGTAAATTTCGTAACAGCTTAAAAACTCTTGAGTTGTGAATCATATAGTGCATTTGATATGTGACAAAACCATCCATTAGCTATAGTAGACTTAAATTTATCCTCTTAGACAAGCATTTACCCTATGTTTATAAGGTCCCCTTAAATGACAAAACTTATAGCTGTCGATAATGATCATTTGGTCAGGTTGGGTTGACTACCACCGTTAACTAAGTAGATTGTAATCCATGACAACCCAAAGTGACAAAAACATGAGATCTTTATCGGGTTCATCATCATTACCCCACTACCTACTTTAAGTTTAAGATGGTAAACATCTCAACCCTAAATCAAATTTATTGGTACTATACGGTAAGCATTTATTTCTAACGACTAACCTTAATCAAAAGTTCTCTCTTGGAAGGGGGATAATAAATCATAAGAGCTTAAACTTGTGGGAAACATGGAACAATATCATAAAATCTTTACAAAATAAGGATGAAATTTTCGAATAGTGTCTTATCTGCAATCCTATCTTTTATTTTTACATTCGACCTGAAGCACAAATACTCTCTCAGTAAAACTGAAACACGAATTTTTGGATCCCACAAAGAATATGATGCGCCTAAGAAATTATTAGCACATAGTAGAAACTAGAATTCCTTTGGTTGATTGAACCATCCATGGCATGTTGAATGATACGTATTAAGAGCACGACATTGATGTGGAATTGGCATTATCATGGTAGCACTTGTCTTGCAATCAAAGAATCAAAACTCAAATGATGCCTAATGCTGGATATGGCAGCAGTTGCATCATGGAACTAAGAAAGACAGACCAGAACCACCAACATAACAGTATACTCTCCAAGACTGGTGCAACAAAGAATCTGAAAAGTATTTTATATGAACTATAAGTGAACTGATAACTAATGGAATAAGACACCATGATAATTCCTAATAGTTCCCAAGTACTTATATTTCCACCTTAACAAAAGAAAAATAATAGCAGAAAAATCCTCAATTCACATTTAGTTTGATTAGAGAGGACCATCTTGGCATAAGAAACATTAATAGTGACATTTGGGAGAATATTTTTAGTGTATTCTTGAAGAATGATTATGTGAGGTTACATCTATATATTCCCCAAAAATTCCATGCATTGGAGCAGTTTAATAAGTATTGTAAGAAAATTCTGGAAGAGTAATAAAGGCAACAATGACCTTAGTATTTCCTTTTTTAGAATGTGCTGAAATGCATGTGTATATTTACTTCTTCATAAATTCCTATTCTGAATTTACCACAAGAGAGATGTACAATTAAAGCCATAAAATAAAACTTAAGACATTTCTTACATGCAACCACCGCGTGTTATCCGAGTGATCAAAGGCGGTCCTCCCTCTATTTGGAGTCTAAAATAATAAACAAAGAAATCAATTAATCAATATAGCAAAGTTAAATGATGTCTCCAATGCCAGAAAGTATATTCTACAGAAAACACAACAGAAACTCAAAATAACTGTTAGTGTAAAAAGTCACTTGAATTAGCTAGGAATTTGAATCAACTAACACAAATTTCAGCACGACTGGGCAAAGTAAGCACAACATGCTAGTACGGCCTAAAAGTAAGCTAATTTTACTTTCGGGCTAGCCCTATTAAGACTCAAAGCAAATATATTTGGCTCAGTTGACAAGAGATACAGCTTGCCTTAACTCTCCAAAAAACTAGGATATGATGGTCAGAATATTCATATATTAAATAATTAATTTTCATAATTACCTTTTTTTTGTTACCATCATTCAATATGCTTATACAAATAAAACTCTAAGAACACTTCGTCTCCGATTTTAAAATAACCTACTTGCTAATGGTTAAGTCCGTAAGGCTCAATGAAAAAGTCAGACTACTCTAACGTTGACAACCAATAACCCAAGTCCTCCATCTCCTGCTTGCATTGACAATTTTTCTTTGGACGGGTGGGATGAGGTAATTGTTTTATGTGAGCTCAATAACATGGTAGTGTAAATGACCTGTGTGTTTAGTAGCAGCCAACAAAACCAAAATGGACATTAGACTAACAACATGGTTGATCAACAGCTAGTCCGTGCCTTGGTGCATAGAGTTACTGTCCAATAGGACAGAAGGAAGTGATGCCAACAGTGGCCTAGGTGGTTATAAGTGCAGAACAGTGGCAAAACAACAGTTACTCTACCTGCCAAATTTATCAAATAGCACTAACTTTTTGATGATGAAGGGGTTTTTCTGATGCTAGCTGAATTATACAGTGAAATTGGCCGAAATGATTAAATTTGTATCCAAAAAAATCACTGCACAGTGAGCAACATTTCAATAATGATTCATCATTCATACAATGTTATTGGTAATATACAGATGTTTCTTTTTTTCTTCGTCATCAGGTAAACTTCTGTGTGCTTACTAGACAACAGTTGAACTGAGCCTACCTAGCCTGTCTGATGTAGTCTCGACCACCCCAGTATTAGCTGGCTTCACATAGATTAGCAGCCTCATCTCAAAAATCCCGTGAACAGGCTAATGGATAGTCTTTTAAACCATCAACAATTTAAATACAGCCCAGTATACCATTTTCACAAAACAAGGCCCGTTATACCTTTTCCAAAGTAGGGTCACAAGCTGGGCCACACCCCTAGCTTCCATCTTCAACCCATGCCATAAATCCGGTGATCATTCCCTGCTCCAGCTTCAACTAAAACAGTCAACCTTAGTACTATATCGGCCAAATGACTTCAATAATGAGACAATACCCTGGCTAATGCAAAATAAAGACATTAGGCCTCGTCTCCACTTTGCTCTGGAGGCGCGATTAACATCATTACCTCCTTGGCGTGCACCCAGTTTGACTTAAAGACCCTGCAACATTTTTCTGTTGTCAAATCTTCCACCATCCCAATAGCATAGCTGAAAGAATTGCTCCTTAATGCTTTAGTAAGGCATCAACCAACAAAAAACAGTTCGTGTTCAAGGAAACAGCTAAAGTCAATGACAATGGCAGGTTAATAGATTTTGTGATTCAGAATATGACATTCATTTCAAAAAAGCCTATAAGAAAAAAATTTTCTCAGAATTTGGACATTAAT
Source organism: Dendrobium hybrid cultivar (assembly GCA_021234465.1). Lineage (NCBI taxonomy): Eukaryota > Viridiplantae > Streptophyta > Magnoliopsida > Asparagales > Orchidaceae > Dendrobium > Dendrobium hybrid cultivar. The sequence continues at coordinate 5,525 of JAJBZI010007320.1, forward strand.
CATAAGGGAATCAAGAGATCGTGTTCATTGAGATTTTAATGGTCTAATTTCTCCATGAAAAATACCAATAGTGGCGATTCTCAAATCACATTGAGATCGAATAGGTGTCAGTGGGAGTCCATAAATGCAATCAAATTGTCAATCGGATCCACACAAAGGAGATCAAGGCCCTGAAAACGGGCTGTTGGATCAAAAGTCATATTATAAAAAAATATAATGATGACTAAATTGAAAATAGACAAAAAAACTCCACAATAGAATCTTTTGGATAGCAGCAGAGGGAAAGGCAACTGGACAGAATCCCATGGAGAGGAATAAATGAAGAGACAACTGACTGGAATCCTAAGGAATTATCTTAGTTTGAACTTATCTAGTTTGTTATTATAAATAAGATTTCTTTCCGTGTGGCATTGTTAGGTAATAGATTAGATTATTTCCTGTGCTATAATTTCTTATTTAAAGGATATAATTCCTCCCGACAGCACTTGGTTCCTCCTCCTATAGCTCATATTTGAACCCCTTCCCCCTGCTGAAGCTACTTCCTTCTGTTTACTGACTTGTTGCTTATCGTTGTTGTTGACCAATGCAGCTCTGCTACTGAATATTGCCAATGACTCACTGTTGTTGTTAGTTAGTCGATGCAGCTGGCTCAGGACTGATTGATACCTGTAGGGAAAAAAAAAAAGGTTCTATTCTGTTGTTTACAACAAAATAGGGACATTCAACAACCATTTGAGTATTGAAGGGGTACTCAAAATTAGCGTTGAGACTTGGTGTACCAATTTGCTGTGCACATTGAGAGCAAGTTCAAAACAGAGAGGTGAAGTCACATACAGCAAGAAAACTCAATTGAGGTGCCTTTATTTTGATAAATGGACCGATAGGGCTCCTCTCCAAGGAATTTCCATGCCATTCCTGTCTGTTCAACCTCTCATTGTGGGTTTATTTGTTGACAGGCAGACTACAAAATCATTCAACTAGTGCAGTACTTTCATAACTTGGAAGCCCATGAAGAAAAAGGGAAAGAATAAAAAATCACAACGCATGGGTATGGTTTAGGAATCAAATGAGGATCGTTCTGTTTTGATGATTTCCCAATCATCTAAAAACTAATTATGAAGTCATGAAATATGCTTCCAAAAACACAGCGGAATAAAGTGAGTGTTAACTATCTAGATCTAACAAGGACATACAATTCTCAAATTACACATGCTTCAAAAGAATATAAATTATTTATATCTCAATTACGTCATATTTTAATAAACTATTCTCCTCAAAATTTATGATGGTACTTCATAAGAATAGTAACTATTTTACATCAGCCTGAATAGCTCTTAACAACAGGTTTCAAAATTTTCTTGGTACCATTAGAAGGCAGCACTAGCAAGGAAATAGTCATTTTAACTTACAGATATTCATTAGTTACAAGCTTTGCTTAGAAGGGTATCCCCAATAAACAATGTGATGAAAGAAGGAAAGCTGAAGATTACCCAATTGCAAAAGACATCTTAAAAATAAGAAGTGTGAAATAGAAAATAATTCCTCAAACACATTCATGCAAAAAAGAAAAAAATCTCAAGAATCACACAAGCTTGAAATCCTTCTTGTTTTATAACCAAATCAGAAAAATCTCAAAATAAAATCCAAACTATTCATATGGTCAGTTTAGTCTCAAAGTATCACGTTACCTCAATTTAGTATCTCGACTATACAAAATTGATCCAAAATAGTCATCATGTTGTAATTGTCTTATAAAATTGATCCCATTAGTCCCACAATAATACAAAATTGATCATAATTTACTTCAAAATGGATCATTTCAGTCAATTTTGTATAATTAAGGAACTAAATTAGAGCAAAGTGATACTTCAAAATAAAATTGGTCAATATAAGAATAGTCAGGGGACTATTTTGAAGTTTACTAACATTCAACTCAAAACATCAATCAGTCAGTCAATTCCAATTACAAATATGTCAATGATCCTATACTCTAAGTACAAGGAAGCTCCATCAGGTAATAGGGAACTAATTAGTTGAGGTGAGTCCATCATTAATAGGATATAGACCCACATTATGCAAAAAAAGCCATGAGAAACTTACATACAAATATAAAAAGTTCATCAATAAATTGTTTTATCAAAAAATGATATTAGGTAAAAAATATATTGTTCAATAAACAAAACATAATAATAACTAACATAAAATAAGTTGATGGCATCCGTTGGTACTTTAAAGAAGGCTAACTGTGAATTATTTCATTAAGAAATACTGTAAGAAAATAAAATTCAACACAGCACTCAACATTCCCACCCAAGTTGCTAACAAAGAACCATGTACTGACAAGAAAAATCTAATCTATTTCAACATTTCTGCAAAAAGAAATTTTAAATTCAAGAGAGAACACCACATACTCCATGACTGAACTTTTATTCACAAACCTGAGGAAAAAGTGACACAATTTCCTTGGATGAAACACCTAATTCAGCCAGTGCCGTAATAGCCTCCAAAACATAAGGGCAATGCCTGCCATGAAAAGGAACCATCATAAGTATAAAACAACACGATATTTCCCAGAAAAAAATACTACAGAAAACTAACAGAAAGAATGAGCATCAATAATTGATACAGCCATAATATGACAAGTTTTATAATTTATTTAATTCGGTTTAATTATGGCAAAGATTTTTAATGTTTTAAACTTATTGGGTTGATAGAATTTAAGAAAAAACAATTCCAGGTTTACTAATGATAGCAATAGATATAATACAAGTTTATAGCATTTTAGAAACAATGGAAACACACAAGATCAACTGAGGAAAATGGTTGCAAGGGATACTGGGAACTCCACATATGGCAGTGGTTCTAAATCATGGTCTGGTCCTCTATTTTATCTTTTGAAAGTTCCTTTAAATTTTTGTTGAGTAATCTAATCTTTATGAATACAAATGCTGAAAATCGCATGAATCCATGCACTCTGAGAAGACATATGAGAGTAGTTAAAAAAATCCAATAATATCAGTTGTTTCTTGGAAAAATGTATCGGAATTATAAGAAGGTAGCTATATGCAATAAATCTAGGATTTTCATTAACTATTATCATTGCATACCTGTCCGCATGAGGACATGGGAAGGCATGGTTTTCCAAAACCTAGCCTCATGGCTAGTTAAAGAAAGGATGCCAACCTCTACGTAGGGGTTTATAAGGCCATCTCAATAGAATGTACACCCAACCATTATCATTGATTTGAGAATCCAGGGCAGGATCAGCATACAACAGCTAGTTGAAATCTGTGGTGAGAGAGTGAATAATTGATGCAGGATAATGCGAAGAAGAAAGATTCTACAGGACACAGGCTAGGCTTAAAATCATAAAAACACTCTAAGGAGATGTCCGGTGTATAAGGCTCACAATAATCTGATCCTTAAAACCACTCCAGGGAAGAAAAAATAACCTTTTATTTTCTAATGAAACTAGAAACATTAAAAATGATAAAAATTTTCATTAACTAAATATATTCAATTCCGGTCCACAAAGAAAGCCAACCAAAAAAGTTTATTTAAAGATATGGTCTAAAGCTTAACCTTAATAAGTTAGACAATTAATATAATTTAGTGACAGAATGATAGAAAAAGTTTTCATTTGGCTAGATCTAAAATCGAATACATGGCTTATAATTTTAGTAGTAACCTATCTAGTGATGAGATTGTGATATTGGGTGAACAAGTCATTAAAAAGAGTGCACGTTTTAAATATATCGATCTATTATTCGAAGCGATGGTGAAATTAATGGGGTTATTATTAGTATAATTCAAGTTGAATGGTTGAAATAGGGGAATGCATTGGGTTTGTTGCGTAATAGAAAAGTACCACTTAAACTTAAGAGAAAATTTCTATGATGGCAGTGAAACATACAATGTTTATGATGCAAAATGTTAGTCACAAAAGAGAAGCATAAAATCAGGTTACGTGTTGCAAAGATGAGAATGCTTAGGTGGATGTGCTTTAGACGTAGAGATAGAATACGGAACAAGTTTATACGTGAAAAGGTTAGAGTAGCTCCAGTAGCAAATAAAATAGAGTCGTCTTAGATGGTTTGGTCGCATAAAACGTTGGCCTTCCGATGGCCTTATTAGAAGAGTAGATGTATTGAATCCAGTCTATGTTAAAAATAGTAGAAGTAGATCTAAAAAGATTTGATTAGAAAGAATTAAAATTTTTATTAGATTTAAATGAGAATTTGATACTTAATAGGACACAATGGAGAAAAAAATTTATGTAACCAATCCCACATAGTGGGATAAAGGCTTATTATTGTTATTGTTGTTGTTTTTGTTTTAATTATTCTTGTTGTTGACAGAATGATAGTAAAAAAAATTGCGTAATAACCTTAACCAACCCTAAATCAAAAAACAAAAATACTTTGATTAGTTTGCTGTAAAAGCCCCTGTGTCGCAGTAGGTCCAAAAAAGTGATGCTACAGTGTCATGAATACAAAATTAACAATATTAATAAACTTCCTAGCCAAAAACCCATTATGTCTTTTGAGTCTTCATCATTTCCCAGCTTGAAACAACCTCACCCTCATGTTATAAGAAAAAAATGGATGCATCCAACCAAGCATTTCTATCTTGATCCAAACAAAACAATGTATAAAATATTTTTCCTGGCGTGCTTAAAGCTTCCTCACTATTATTATTTGATTTCTTTTTTTTTTTTTATGACAGATGAATGGATATAATTTTGTTAATCACTATTCATCATTATAAGCTTCAAACTGATTCTATTTATTGCAACCAGTAGAAGTAACGTATATTTTTCATCAACAATTTTCCGTCTTCTACACATGTTTCCCACAAATAGCAAACATTATGAAACCAAAATTTCCCATTACAAACTAATACATCAGAACAATAGATCAAAGTTTCAATAGGTTAGGATACTATTCCTTGGAATCACCCCAAATAAGAAGATGATCTGGTAACCTCACATAAAAATTCCTTAAAATTGCTCTGGAAAAAAAGTCCTTGCTTTCAAGCGCTTCCCAAAGACCAATTATCACTTAAGTTTCCATTCCATGCAACCTATTGAAAAGCTCATATAAAGCTAATGACTCAATTAAACTAAACCACTATCATAAATTAATACTGAGCTTATACTGCAAAATGAATTAAACTAAATCTAATCAAAACCAAACCTAAATTAACTGACCAAAAGAAAAACCCAATTATTTCACTTTCAGGTTATCATGCTACGGCATTAACGCAATATTGTTGTCTAACATTGTTACATTACAGAGCAGAACGTTAAATAAATCAGTAAGCCTCCAACACGTCCTCTAGTTTTTGGAAAAATGGCTCATTTTTAAAAATTATTTTATTAGGCTTGAGCCAGTTTTGCTCCTATTGAAGATTAATGTTCAATATGTTTCTTCATTCTACATCCAAATTAAACACAATTTTTAGAGTAACATAACAAAAACCTAATGAGGTAACTTTAATAGTTTCTTAGCAGGTTGATTGTTATAGGTTATATTCCAATTTGATATTACCTAGCATATATTTGGGGCTAACATAAACAACACATAATCTTTAAAGGTCAAAGATGTAAAAACAATTAAAATCAGAACAATCATAAATTTTCTTAATACCCACAGACAAAAAGATAGAAAGGATGCCTGAATTGCAAGTTAAAGTCCCGAATTTTCTGAGCTGTTTTAATTAAGACTAAATATAGATAGGCAAAAGCTATAGCAAGTGAATACACAGAAAAGCTCGTATTATAAGCTAATACACCACCATTGCAAAACTTTGAAAATGGGGCATAGAAATAAACAGGTAAATAAAACAGGCAACAAATAAGTAAATTTATTTTACCTTAAGCAATCCTTGTAGCATGAAATAGCAGCTCTATTATGTCTAGAAATGCGATAAAGCTTGCCGATAGTGAGATTCATTCGAAGTGTTCTTGCCTTTGATGGGATTCCTTCAATCTGCAATCAAGAGTGATTAAGATACATTTAAGATGTGGATAATCAAATAGTGGCAAGTATAAAATGGCATTGAGATCAATTTTTATAAAGTAAAATTCATAGTATTGAGTTGAAGAGAATTAGTACACTGACTCCATTGAGATCAATTTTTATAAAGCAGTCATTAATATCATGAAAATTATTAAAACGGCATATGTTGTTGGTTATTTGAACCCTCTCCATCATGCAGTCTAGTTTGAAGCTATATGTGATGTCAATCCTAGTTTCACTGAATCTTTCTAGGTAACTTCTAACCATGTTAGCATTAACCTACCATTCTCTTTACTAACTTTTTCGCATATATATGCCCACCTCACTAGTTTGGTTCTTCAACCTTTCACTGTTTGCACAAAAATCTCAATATACTTGCCATGCTGTCCAAGATAATTTTCACATGAATTAGGTGTCTACAAAAAACAAATATTTATCAGATAATATTAAGAACAGGTCATCTTAAATGAGAAAGAACTCGCCAACTATCAGCCTATTACATAGACATGGCCAAGCAATACTTAGAACAGATATCCATATGATGCTACATTTAGTATAGCATATTATATATATATATATATATTGAATATTTAAAGTTAAAGTTAGAAAATTT
>JAJBZI010007349.1:0-11377 GCA_021234465.1 Dendrobium hybrid cultivar
GGTAAACTTGAATTATGGAGGTCAACCTTAGAGTCTAAAGGTTTTCATCTGAATAGATCTAAAACAAAATAAATGGAGTATAATTTTAATAGTAATAGATTTAATTGGAGGATTATGACTTCGGGAGATCAAGTCATTAATGAGAGTGCACATTTTAGATATCTTGAGTCTATTATTCAAAATTATGGGGATATTATTAGTAGAATTCAAGTTGGATGGTTGAAGTAAATGAATACATCGGGTCTACTGTCTGATAGGAAAGTACCCTCAAACTTAAGAGAAAATTCAATAAGATGGTGGTGAGACCTGCAATGCTTTATGGCGTAAAATGTTGGCCATTAAAAGAAAAGCGTAAAATTAAGTTAAGTGCTGTAGAGATAAGGATGCTCAGGCGAATGAGTGGCTTCACTCTTATAGATAGAATACAAAACGAGTAGATACGTGAAAGGATTGGAGCAGCTCCAATGGCAGATAGGAGAGAGACTCGTCTTAGATTCTTTGCTCGCATAAAATGTCGTCATTCTGACGACCCATTTAGGAGAGTAGATGTACTAGATTTGGCCTATATTAATAAAATTAAAATAGATCTTAAAAAACTTGGTTAGAAAATATTAGAAATGATTTTTTTTATTAGATTTTAAAGAGAATTTGACTTTTAATAGGACATAATGGAGAAAAAAAATTCATGTAGTCGACCTCACATAATGGATAAAGGCTTGATGCTGTTGTATTTTCCTTGATCAAAATATTTGGGGTTTGATTTTATGAATCCTCATTTCATATTAGTTTTGGCGCAGTGTTTCTTGAGATTATAAAAATAAAATAAAATAAAAAATGATGACTACTTGCTATCAAATCACTAATTCTATTAAAGAAAGTTCTATCAGAATATTTTTTTCATTTTTATTTTTATTGGAGCCAAAACATCTTAAATTTACTCTTGCCTTAGAAGCAACAACCATAACTCTAAGGGGATTACCTATCATCATCAAAAATAATATAACTCAAACTCTTCCAATTACTATTGGCATGATGACCAACTTCCAAATGGTTTTGATGATGTGTAAGTAGATCCACCAAAATTAAAGCAAGAGAATGAAATGGCTCCAACATAGTTAAGATTTATCGACAACTTGGAACCATGCTTGGATCATAATTGAATTTTCTTCTCATATCTTTTTAGCTTTATTTACTGATACATAAACAAGGTGTCGTGACACCCTAAAATCATTATATAATGATCCTATAAAGTTTGTAGAGAAGTACGAAGTAATCATTTATCATTCAATTCTAGAAATTAGCTTTTTAAGTCCTTTACTGGGTATTCCTGTTCATAGATGAATTTGGTTTAAAATATAGATTATCTAAATTTTTTTCTTGCTTCTTAACATTTAATTATGATCTACCATTTTCTTATCTATACCTTACATTCTAATTTTAGCTAATCCAAAATATCTTTCTTATACATGTTGTGTATGCAAAATTCATGTAAAGCAATTTTTTATTTCCCTATTAGGAGTTAGACACCAAACTTGCTCTAAAAAAATTATCCTGCAAGTTAACTTTCCATGTTCTAACATAGATCCCTACAGAAATTCAAATTAGTGCCAAAATAACAAATGCAAAAGCACTTTAATATATTAAAGCATCATTAAATGCTGAAATAATCCAAAATTCATGATCCACAATTTTCCATCGAGCGATCCGGCAAGTCATAAAAATCAGCTTTCTATTTATAACTTAAAATTAATATTCAAATTTATTTCATTCACATTTTTAATCATAACACTGTCATTGGCAGGTCCTAAGTCTTGCATGAAAAAAGTGTAGGATTGCATTAATTAGTCGACAATCAGCACAAAACTTGTAGAATAATCATGACATGAATCCTATCATATTTCTGTTGGATTATTCCTATTTCAGTTGGATTACATCAAAGATCAACTTTAAGCCCATATATGTTTGTTCCATTCATGGATGTTCTTACCAAACAATTGCAAGAGGATGTACCTTGCTGTATGCTTTTTGCTGATAATATTCTTCTTGTTGATAATACTATGGAGGGAGTTGAAAATAAATTTGAATTATGAAGATCAATCTTAGAGTCTAAAGATTTTTGTTTGAGTAGATCTAAAACCAAACACATGGACTATAATTTTAGTAGTAATAGATCTAGTGGGAGATTGTGACTTTGGGTAATCAAGTCATTCATAAGAGTACATGTTTTAAGTATCTTGGGTCTATTGTCCAAAGTGATGGTAAAATAAATTGGAATTTTATTAGTAAAATTCAAGTTGGATGGTTAAAGTGGAGAAGTGCATCGGACCTGTTGTGTGATAGAAAGGTACCCCTCAAACTTAAGGGAAAATTCTATAAGATGGTGGTGAGAACTGCAATGCTTTATGGCACGGAGTGTTGGCCATCAAAAGAGAACCATAAAATTAAGTTAAGTGTTGCAAATATGAGGATACTCAGGTAGATGAGGCTTTACTCTTAGAGATAGAATGTGGAACGAGTACATACGTGAATGGTTTGGAGTAGCTCTAGTGGTGGATAAGATTAGAGAGTCGCCTTAGATGGTTTGGTCACGTAAAACATCAACCTTCTGATGACCTAGTTAGGAGAACAGATGTATTAGATTTGACCTGTGTTAAGAGAGGTAGAGATAGACCTAAATAAAATTGGTTAGAAATTATTAGAGCTTGATACTGTTGTTGTTGTATAGTTGTTTAATCACCTATTTATATCAAACTTCTGATCTTTTGTTTACACTAAATAAGGAAATAAAATTTAGTTATAAAATTTTCAATTTTTTAATCTCCTCTTTTCTTGTTATAACTCTCTCTTCTCATTATAATTTTCACGATATTATTAAAGCCATTAAGGTCGTAATCCCTATGAAGTCGACAGATCCATCGATATCAAGTCTGCCCTCCAAGTTGACGAATCCTTCAACAAGAACGAAAATCATTCTTCGTCTAGCACGAGTGGCAAAAATAAATGTGTCAGATTCTCTTTAAAAAAAGACAGTGGCAACTACCACAAACAAGCCAGTGGTCAAGAAGTCGACAATTCCAACACTAGAAATATCAACATTACAAATGAAAAACTTAGATCCAAAATATGAAAATTTTATGATGAAAACTTGATTTACAAATTCTAACGAGAGCCAACAACAAAGACAAATCACTCCTTTAACCAATTTAACGACAAACCGAAGACAATCAACTATTCTCTTTCTCTTAGTAGAAGCTAATTCTAGAACATCACTGAAATAAACTTGGTCAAAAAAATAAATTCTCATATGCCCTCATTATAAACAAAAAAAAAACTTGGATAGTAGACTTATGAGAGTCAGATCATGTGATGGGAACAAAAATGTCTTCCACAGTTACAACCTATGCCATGAAAATTATAATGTCTAGTTGCAAATGGGTCACTAAGAGTTCTACCATTATCTCAAAAGATTGGACACTTGAACATGTGCTTTTAGTGACTAATATAGATTACAACTTAATATGAATCAATAAATTAACTTGAGAAAACAATTAAGTTGCTATTTTATCATCTCATCTTTGTCACTTTTAGGATTTGAACCCGGGGTGAAAGATTAGCAATGCAAAGATGTATTCAAGACCTTACCTTCTAAAAAAAGATCCCCCAAGTAAGGTGTTGTTTTAAATAACGGATTGTCTATACACAAAAACTCTCAATTCAAATTACAAACACAGCTTAAATAATTGCAGTAATGTCTGGCTTTGGTGTTTTCACCTAGAACAATGAGACTTTACTTATCTTGAAAAAACAATCCATTCTCTATTCATCAAAAAGAAATCAAAGGACTTTTAATATGGCATTTGTCATCCAATAAAATACACTATAGTTCATAACTCAACCAAAGATGCAAACCTTCCCAACTTTTTGCTTCAGTTAATAATAGTGATGTGTGAGGACCTATGGGACCCATCTAGAATAAAAAATACATCTAGAGCTAGATGTTTTATTTTCTTCATTGACAATCATACCCATCTTATTTGAGTTTTCATAATGAAGGAAAAATCTGAAGTGGGATAAATTTTTAAACTCTTCAACATCATGATCTACACTGAATTTCAGTCCTAACTTAAAATCCTAAAAACTAACAATGAAAAAAAATAACTTGAATCGATCTTTCAAAAATTATCTCCTATATCAAGGGATTATCCATCAAAGATATTCACACCCCTCAACAAAATAGATTTGTTGAAAAGAAAATAGACATCTCTTAGAGGTGGTTAGATTACCAATATTTTTCACAAATGTTCATAAATATCTCTGGAAAGTTGCCATAATTGCTAAATATCTTATTGATAGAATGCACCCAAGCATACTTAAATTTCAAACCCTAAATAACTTTGGGAAGTTGCCATAATAGCTAAGTATCTTATTAATAGAATGCACTCAAGTATACTTAAATTTCATACCCTTGTTCAAATCCTTCTCTATTCATTTCATAAGACCAAAATCATTTCTTCTCTTCCTCAAAAAATTTTTGGATGTTCAGTTTTCATTCACTTTTAATCCAAATATCAAAGCAAATTAAACCCTAAATCTATCAAGACTATCTTTATTTGATACTCCCCAAATTAAAAATGGGTACAATGCTATTCCTTCTTCACTAAAAAAATTTTAAATTTCATAGGCATAGCCTTATCTAGGTATGAGAGAAAATGGCTAGGAATGTTGATAGCAGCAAAATCATGAAAGCATTCCAATGAAAGAAAGCAAATTGGACGGATGGAGTTGATATCAAGGGAAGGATCAAAATGTGAGAAATTCATCTGGCTGTCCACTTGGTGTATGGCAGACTTGGAGAGCTGACTGTGCAGCATATCCATAAGACTATGCATACCAGATCCATTGTGCAATTCCCATAAGATGACTTCGGATAACAACTGGTCAAACAAGGGGTTATGGAACTTCAATAAGTCTGAAAAAATAGGTAATGTTTTAGTGATTTTATGAAGTTAAAACCAAAAACTGCCAGTTGAACTTAAGATGTCTAAATAGACTTCCGATTCTCAGCACATGTATGCTCCAGTTAAGAACATCACACAGTTGAGCACTTTAGTCTCGTGAAGATGCTGCAAATTATACCAAACCAATAGATCAATATGCTAAACAACAACAAAAAAAAAAAAGCAATCAAATAGGTTCATAGAAAATATTGCATTAGATGATTTTAAACTAAAGATAAATCAAATAACTCCAGTGATAACAATTTTTCAAGCATCATCTGCCAGTGCCTAAATCATAGACTAAGCATAACACATATTACGCCAAAATAATATTCATGGCTAACCAAGCACTTTTCGAAACCATGACTTTACTTTTGGGGGATTACCTATCATCACAGATGATAAAGACAATAATGATTGCGATGAAGATGATATAGACTCTTTTCTCATATATAGAGAAGCCACACATAGTTCACTTACTATTTGGAAATTATAAATCCTCTTAATTAAAAATAATAAATATCATTTTTTATAAAAAAAAATAGAAGGAAATGGAACGGGGAAGTTAGTAAAGAAAGATCTTTCAAATAAGAAGCTTCTTTAAAACTTCATACAAAATTCATTTCTGGCACACAAATGAGAAGGTTGCCACCCACATTTATATGTGAGCTTCATCTCCTTAGTTTTAGGTATCCCATTCATGAATATTCCTACAAACTTTAAATTAACTATAATTGCTAAAAGTTTCTAAGATACTCTCTCTTGCCTGAATTCTAGGACCTTCTTCCGTATCGTATAAATATTTCTACATAGTAAATTACTTCCCTAGAAGAATTTGGAGGCATGTGTAAATTCTCAACAAAAAAATCTTAAACATCTTGACTTGAAATCGCTGTTTGAGATGGGTTTGCACAATTTAAAAAAAGAAACTGAAACAATAAAAAAAAATATTTAGCACAAACAATCATGGAAAATGAAAAAATAAGAAAGGGCAGGAAAACAAAATAATAGTAAAGAAGATAATTTAATATGCCAAGTTCATTTGGACTGGAATTCCACTAGTTCAAAACAGGAACTGCAACAATTAAACAATTTAACAGGAAGAACTGATTAAAAACTAATTTGCTGAAAGGGTCAAAAAAATATATAAGTAAAGACATAACATTCCGTGCTTGCATATTTGACCTAATGTAGACCAGATCAAATACGGTTTAATATGTATATACGAAAAATAGGTTGTTTCATAAAAATTCCTTTCATATAAGTATTTTACATGATTAAAATAGTAACATCCATTTACAACTCAAACAAGAAAAATTAGTATAACCAGGAAACAAATTTGTAAATAAGCAAAAAACGCACGCTCACAATGTCAATGGATCTTTGTAAAGGAAATGTAAGGAACTTGTTTAGTAAAACAAAAGGAGAGGAAACCAAATCATTACAATAACATATTTAAAAAAAATGAAAGTCACCATTCGCCCGTTGTCTCTTGATAACATTTCACTTACAATCACAACAAACAAAAATTGACAATACAGTAGTTTTGCATAAAAACCATTCAAACTATAAGAATACAATGCTACTAAAAATACTTACCCTTCATTCACCAGGCTCCAGGCCAAATTCAATAAAACAGTTTGTGATAGTCCTAACTTCTTAAAAACAGAAGTAAGTGGAACATAGGGATGCTCCACCTCGAGTTCAAAATTAAGAGTTTTTAGAATCAATTGCTCAGCTTCAACAACTCGGTCTCGGTATAGTTCAAACCAGTCCTGCTTAAAAACAACAGAAAATAGAGATCAGCAAATATGCACTTCCAATCAAATCTAATGAGAAAATGGGTGCTTTCTTGATAGATAAACCATGGAGCATTAAATTGGACATCTAGAAACGCCTGTGCAAATATAAAGAACTGAATTTATAATTGAATCTTATTCTGATAAATTTTTTATGATTTTTCAACTCTTAAGACACGCCCCAACATTGATTTCAATGGCTTTCAGTACTTACAGGATACAGCAAATGTGGAAAGAAAGCAAAATTCTGTTTCTGACAAATTTCGCAGGAGGCACTGAGCACCGAGTTCAATAGGCATGGTGTTTCCTCCGACTTTGCAGCTAAGAACAGAGCTGCCGTGGCTATTAACTGCATGAAATACATAATATCAAATTAAATAGTGCGAATCAAAGTGAGAAAAGATGCCGTCAACTTAAGACAATAAAAGAGACAAGGAATAATCCCACCAAAATGTGTAATTAAAAAAAAAAACAACCCTCTAATAATCTAAGTAATCACATAACAGATATTCATTTCAAAAACTTGAAGCAATATGCACAATTTGTATGGAGAGCAGGAATGCATATATATTATTGCATCACCTAAACATCATAGAACGGCGAAAAAATATTGATGTAACAAGTATTGAAACCTATGGTTATGTGTTCCAGGATATTGTTTCGTTTTGAAGAAAGATAGAATGAACCTCAATTTAAGGTTAGTGAGTTCACAGAAAAATCAAGTATAAAGCCATTCATACAATAAATTTCAAGGAAGTTCCATTTTGCAGCGCTCATTACAGTACCACACAAGGGTGCAGTATAATGGGCCACCAAACAGTATCATCTTTGTAGTTGTTGGGCCACACCAAATAGATAAAAAAATATAGAAAAAAAAAAGGTTTAAACAATGAAGGTGTGATGCAAATAGGAAAGAGAAACAGATCTTCATTGTTTTAAAGTGCAAAGCACATAGTAACGCCATAACATGGCATTTCTACCATGTACAGTTTTAATGTTTTTCATAATTGTGAATGTGTCAATGACCTCATACAGCAGCATCAAGATATGGTGGTCTCTTCTGATGTTTTTCATAATTGTGAATGTACCATTTTTGCATTACCATATTTGCATACAATGTAGGGAACTAAAGAACCAATAAATTAAGTTCACAGCAGCATGACAATACAGTTTGAATGGATTTATTAATTTATCACAAAATTAGAGCTGGACAAGCAATGTAAGGAAATACAGGTATCAAATGGTTATTTGTCATGGGCCTCATGGCTGCCGACAATAGCAGACATCATGCCAACAAATGACTAGATTAAAAAGTAGGGTTGTTGATCCCCCAGGATTTCAGCATCACAAATTTTCAAGATTTTTTATAGTTTTCAAAGCTATTCTAGAAGCTTCTAAAGCTTTCCGAAAACTTTCAAAAGATTCCCAAAAGTTTTGAAGGACTGAAGGGAGTATTCCTCGTCAAGCTTAACAAGTCAAAACGCCAAAACCATTAATGGAAGCGGCCAAACATCATCAAGGAGGAAGCAAATTTCAATTTTTAAAAAAGAGGCAAAAATGTATAAGTTTGGTGAAAGTCAAGCACTCCTTATTCATCAAGCATGGATGGCGACTTTACAAGGATTACATGATTCTTAAATTTCAGACTCCTAATTTTTAAATTAGTTTAACTATTTTTAAGTTAGTTCCTACTTCTAAACAAATATGAATTTTGAATATCTTTCTAGAATTTTCTTCATCTCTATTTAAAGAGATCCACCTAATCATTTCAATACAATAAATGATAAAATAAAAAAAATGTGTCTAGGTTCCTAAACACTAGCCCCTATTCTACCTCTCTCTCTCTCTCTCTCTCTCTCTAGAGGCCTTCGGCCATACCACCCAATGGAGGAAAAGCCAAGCCCTTCTTTCTAACCTCTAGGACTTACAAGAAAGCAATCTTCCTCGCACTACTAACCTAAACAAAAGTTCAAGGAGGAAAATAATAAATTCAAAGGAGGGGGAGCTTTTGAAGGTCTCGATCAAGCTTAAAAGGAGTGCATAATAAAATGAAAGGTGGCCTACACCATCATCATGATGGTTTAGCAACATCGTTTAATAATGCCTTAGCAACTCATCATTATCTCTTGTGTTTACGAGTACCTTGAGCAGATTTATAACAGCCATCACTCACTTTACGAAACACAATTAGCATATAGAAAGACTTGATTGGAAACCTTAAACCCTAGTAATCCCTTGTGTGATCTACTTGCAATTTTTTGAACCACCTCTATGAAGATCAGTTCATTGGCATACACTTTGCTTTGGCTTGTGGAATCTTAAACCTCAAACCTGCATAGTGTATTAACTTACACATCATTACACATTAAAACTCAAAAACTTTTCTAAATTTGATCCCATCCCGTTGAAAGGTGTGGATCCGGATAAGTTGCCCGGTAAATAGGAGTAAATGAGAAACATTAACTAATTCTCATTTTTATTGAGCACTCATATTTATAATGTATGGATATCTTACATCAAGAACTAAACACTTAAACAAAAAAATGCATCAAAGAAACAATACAATTAGAGTTAGGTTTTGCAAATGGCTAAATTTATTGCACTGTAAATTGAAACACAGCACGTGGCCGAGCTCTGCTTCAATTTGGGTGCTTCGTATTGCTTGAGTAAGCTCCTCTATTTCCATGGCAGAAATATAAACACGCCACTATGCCCAAAACTCCATCAGAAACATTAAGGGGCAGTTTGGCTATAGATAGGATTAAATTCTGTAAATCTAAATTTTGTAAAACTTCATAGGATTAAAACTTGAAAAACCATTTGGCAAGTTAACTATTAAATCTTGCTAAATACTAGTAAATTATTTGGCTATTTGTTACAAAATTTTAAATTTATGAGAGGAAAAAATCCATAAATCCTTTAAATTCTGTGAATGATGGAATTTGACAAATCCTAGATTTTAACAAATAACTGGACTGAAAGTTGCATTTATCAAAACAACAGCATTTACAAGCCCCAAACCTAAGTTTTGGCAGGATTTAAGCTAAATCTTGCTGAAATCTTGCCTGTAATAGAATACAAAACAGCCCCTAAGAGAAATAAGAACATAGTGGAAAACTATCTCAAATGATAATATTTCCCAAACTACAAACTGCTTTTGGATGCAACCAAATCGATAAAACAGGAATAGTTCAATAAACTCACAAATCTATCATTAGAAGCATGAGATCGGCGAAGAAAGAAGCGGTGGCAAAGCACCATGGCTGTACCAACTGTCATCTGAGGCCTGCAAATCAAAAGAATCACTCAATCATGAGAATTTCCATAATCGAAGAAATCTGGGTGAACCAAAAGCTAAAAGCATGATAATAGCTTACAGATCGAGTCTCATCCCAAGGCTCTGAAGATAAGCACAATAGGAGAAACGAAGGTGGGCCTCCATGTATCTATCGATACCATCCTTCCTAGATGGCGAGCATCGCTCTATCTCATCCCGCGACATGACGGGCGCGTCATCCTCTTCCGATTGCCTATGAGCAGAGACGGCGCCGATACCGGTGGAATCGCGGGGCAGCACAGGGAGCTGAGACATGACACAGGATCTGCGGCCAGGTACCGTGTTCAGGCGCCAATTCCAACCATCTTCCCATGAGGAAGCGGCCGACTTCCTCCGCTTCGCTGACGGCCCAAGATCATCATCACCGGCAGCATCGTAGCGATAGTGATGCTTCCAGGTGGAAACAGGATAAGCGGCAGCGCCGCCGCCCACCGCAACGGCGCGGGCTTGATGACGATCCCTTGAGAACGGCATGGTAAGTAGATCGGCTACGGAATTGAAAGGAAAATCAAAGAATTTTGTCAAGATTGGAGAGAGATGTGGGACGAAAAGATTAAAAGGCTCCAAGATGCGATCCTACGATCCATCGAGCGAAGGGGGAAGGCTTTTAAGGGCACGGGCGTTAAGCGCGATGATTTTTATTTTAATTTTTTTTTCTAATAAATGGACATGGTAAATTTATGATTAAAAAAATAACAAGATTCAACCAAAATTAGAATCATATGTGAGAAAAAATTTAATCAAATCTCATATAAATTTATTAGTACCATATTTGAATATTATTCAAATCATGTGCTATGATTCTAAGATAGATTCAAATATGATTTAAGTATGATTTGAATAATGTTAAGTCATGCCAAAATTTTGACATGGATCAAATAGGTTTATACGGAATAGATAAAACATAGTATGTTTCAATAACTTGAGCAAAGTATGCTATAAAGTTAACACATCATAATGTAATCACAATGACAAGCATTACAATGTTGAAATTTTATTAGTGGCATAAATTCAAGAATTATAATTGATTTAACCAATTATAAAAATTCTTACAATAATAAGAAGAGTAAAGTAAATGTTGTTATGAAGGCAATGGGCATTTGGTCTTATTAATAACTCGATTATTACCTCTCACTCGACATCGACTATATCTACGATGGACTTCATTATTCTCTTTTTTAAAAGGACTTCCATTTTTTTCTTTTTTTGCCACAATTAGGTTTCACTAACTGAGGTAATACGAC